>MNCL01000335.1:0-61315 GCA_001932985.1 Proctacanthus coquilletti
CATTCCAAATTGATACAAATCAGCATCCGGTTCGAACAATAGATTAACTTTCTTTGAATGAAATCGACAACTTAAGACACCAAATCTGCGATTTATTTCATTTCAATATCTCAAAGGGTTACGTTTATTCTACGCAGCATAGCAGTATAGTCGATAAAAAAAAAGCGCACAGAGGTCTATTCCGTGGAGGGTGGAATGTTCAGGCCGCGTGAGAGGGGGAGAGATAACAAATTTCTAAGGCGGTCTGCTTACAACACGTGAAGGTTAATCGCATAAACTGCTGCTTATAAAGAAGGAATTCTGTTTGTATCATATTTAAATCCGCAGTTTTCAACCGATTTCGATGAAGCTTTACTGTCACATTAAATTCTTAAAGCTTATTCCTTTCACCCTCTCGAAATTCGTAAGGCAAATAAAGCTCAGTCAACATCCAATTCAATTTAATTCATATTCAAATATCCAATTATCGTAGGAGCAAATTATGGAAAATTATAATTATATAAATTAAATTGGTGTGCGTAAGAATTTTATTCGCGGACGGTATATAAACTGTCAGTAAAAATGGTCGATGCCCGGAAAAGAAAAATATACTTTGTAAAAGCTCTTCCCCTAAAATTGGGGGATGTTAAAAGCTGATAGCATGTGTGTCTCCCATGTGGTGGTGTATTTACAATTTTTAACAACGGTTTCTTTACATATTTTACTAGATCACATTGATGGAATTAGGCAAAATATCTGCTTAGAATGGTCTTATAATTAGAAAATGTTTATTGTAAATTTGTTAATTTACAGTAAATCGAAGAAATAAAACTCAAATATGACGTCACTGTGCCACGGGTTTAGGTGTGGAGTACTTAAACGACATTAAAATTTTCGAAACTGATTGCATTTTTATTAATTGTTAAAACTATCCTAAACGATTTCTTAGGAATTTAAAGAGGTTTTTGATATTCAAATTTAACACCTACATATGTGTTACCCTTCGCGATTGCATGCCTTATTCTTCATGCGCTGCTTGCACCGGAGTACACCATCTTCGGGAATATATTAGTTAATAACTATACGGTTGCTTAGAATGTGTTGTAAAATTTATTATAATATGCGCCTCAGAGGTTTGTAGTTGAGATATTTGATTGAAGTCAGCTGATTGCTGATTCCCCACACTTACTTTTACGTTTAAGGTAACCCATCTAAAATTAAATATAAAATTATAGAGACCCCACTAAAACTGGGCGAAGTAATCCACATTGACGTCTTTTCTACGCTAAAAGGCCGACTACTTCTAACAATTATGGACAAATTTAGCAAATTAACGCACGCAATCAAAATTAATTCACATAGGATGGATTTTAAAAGATCTCTACTCATGTATGGTATACGTCGAACATGGACGTCGAACACAACACCATAAACAGGCAACTCTGCCTCCTCAAGCATAGTGAAAACAAGGTATCCGCGTCCATAGAGGAACAGATCCTTAAAATAATAGGGTACAATAACAATTCAATTCAGAGCACAACAAATAGAAAACCAATAGACTTTGTAAACGGGACGACTATAACGAAATTAGCGAAAAAGTACACAAAAAAGGAAAAAAGTTATTAATAATTTGAACGCCACTAGAATTCAAAGCGGAACCGAATTTCATGAAAGAGATTACAAGCAGTGAAAACCATTTACATATTAAAAACTCACGTTCAAAAATCCGAAAAGTACCAAAAGGCAGAAATTCAAATTCAAGCGCATTAAACGAAATTAATAACGCTAAATAAAACATAATGACTTCGTTGGGAGTGTTACAAGCAACAAACCCGCAGCAAATATATGGTAATTTAATACTAGTTTGCACCTTTCCTACTTTTCCTAGAATTCACACACTTCCCAAGAACTCTACATTCTTCCAACACGCACCGCCACGTGACCATTTCCCGTTCCCGTGCATAGGAGCATCTACGGTTTGTGCACGCATTCGTCCTAAACCCGTAAATTCCTAAGAATAAGTGCAATTCCAAAGAATCACACTTTGCAATTTCTCACTTCTCATGCAGTTTCGGCCGGGGTTCCCAAAAGATTAAGAACCTAATTAAGCAGTCTGTGATAAAGCCCTTGTCTAAACGATCATTTTATAGAAGTTCAGTAAAATTCAGTAGAGTCAACCCGTGAATTCTATTGTAAAGTATTGTAAAAGTGGAAGAATTTTGTGAGACTATGTGAAGATTAATTTCTGGACTAGTCTTGTCTTTTGAATATCGAATAAATCACTATAAATTCAAACTGAAAGTAGTGTTTTTCATATTTTTTTATGCATTCCTCCAGAGAAGAATTTAATTATTTTTCTCAACCGGGTTAAAAATTCTGTCAGTTTAGAATTACAGAAACGGATTAAATATTCCCCACCCCCACGTAATTTTTTTTGGGTTGGGAATTTTAAAATTTCGCTATATACCCGTTTCCGGAATAAATTTTTCCTGGAATTACAAGAGTGGAAATTTTAACACGTTTTATTGCCCATAGCTTTTGAAACAAAGTAGGTAACAGTAATCCCTTACTAGGTTTCCAAGAACCGCTTTAGATTTCATGATAGATTAAAATTTTAGGGTGAGAGTAATCAAGTGGGCGTTGTAAATGCGAAAGAGTGTTTATGTTGTGTTGCTTAATAACGTCTTAAATACTAAACTGATTTATTTGACACATGGTGTGTCAATTCTCTCTGTGCTAAGTTAAAAATCTCTAATGATTTTTAGATCTAAATCGGTTTACATATGATGGGACGATATAAATATTGCATTAAATTTTAACAGAATGAAGATGATAAAAATACAGCAGTAAATTACTATAACTCTATTAATTTAACTTTATTTATTGACGTCAAACACCACGCATAGCTTTATATTTTTTATGCAAAAGATATTTGCTTGAGGTGTAATATCAAATTTATTTAAACCTGAAGTACAATAGTATTTTAAGGAGTTTAGTTTTCAGCACATGAATTTTGCGACTTGTTAATAGTACAAAGCAAGATTTAAAAAAAAAAAATTACAAGATGAGGAATCTGCACTTGAGGTTAAATACACGTCATACATGGAGACTGATTAATCATCGCAGTCGCAAATCCCATAGAAAATGTTTGAGAAGATCTGGACTGTCAAGTAATTATTTCGTTAAATTCGTTCGTTTTTTCTCCAGATCATGCTATTAAATTAGTAGAAAGCATGCCTCGGAGAGTCCAGTCAATAATTGATAATGGTGGCTACAGGACAACTTATTAACAAAGCATCACAATAAAGCATACAAGAATAACGTATTTACTTTTTTCAATTTATTATCCCAAGTCCTTTTTTGACTTTTGCCGTACACGTTCTCGTCAAACAGACTGTACGAAATGCAAAAGATCAATGCAATCAACTTTGACAATGATGGAAGATGACGCTTTGACAGTTAATGAAAGAGCAGTATCCAGCCAAGGAAATGACACTGACAAATTAACCCTTTTCGGTCGATTGATTTTAGTGTGTTGGTAGCCAGGTCCAAGTTAATTTTAAGAACGAAATAAGTCAATTTGAATAAATGAAAAAGAAACACAATTGTAGTGAATACATATATTTGCTTATGAAAACAAATTATAATTTAAAATTAGTTAACCTATGGTATCTTTTAAAACAGTTTCCTACGTGAATTGCAGGTTTCGTCGTGCAGATTTCACAAAAATATTGTGTTCTTTTTCGACCACCAACTATATTTCGATTTGAGCAGACGATGCAATCTTTAAATTTATTTTGCGAATCTGGCATTATTATGTGCAGTTTTTCAATCTTTCATCCTTATCGGAAGTAGATGAATTTCTTTTGCGTAAATTGTTATTATTCCGAAAATTTCCTATAAGTTCTGTTATCAACTATCTGCGAAATTTTTTGTGAGAGACTGGAATTCCATTCTATTTATTAGCAGATTCCTTATACAATATATAATATATACATTTACCACAGAAACCTCCAATCCCCAAAGGAATAGTTTCCTCCACCACTTCAAAGTTTTGTGCATAAAGCAATTGGTGGCCGTATAATGACCAGCAGTATCTACATCGCCCATGTTTTTTGTGTAATTAACAATTACACTTGGTTTACTCAATACCTCCTCTGACCATTCTTTTAACTATTTCTGATTCAGCCGTACTCCATGTACTTAGCATTGTCACAACACGCTTATCATGCCATACCAGTAACAGCAAATTTCCTTACCGAAATGCTTTTTTTCACATTTTTTTATGACTGGTTTTTTCACCAATGCAGGAGGATTTTTTCTATTGGGCATGATTGTTCCAGTAAGGTGACACATTTCTGCAAGAGGTTCCATGGCTAGATCTGTACCGGAGTAAAATCTGTCAGTAAAAATGTGATAGCCAGTAGCATCAGGCAGCATTTCCTCTAATTTACTATAAAGATGAAGGACAATCCTGCTTTTAAAAGGCAGATCAGGTTTTATAAAGCTTTCAGTGGTTATCTTTCCATGATATGGTATAAATGAAAAAATGTAACTACTTTCAGAATCTGCCAATACATAAATACGTATACCCCACTTTGTAGGTTTCATTGGATTGTAAGTTATAAAAACTATCTTTCCTTTGAAAGCAACAACTGACCCATCAATGGATAAATTCTGATTCGGAACAAAATGTTCTCTGAATTTCCAATCTAAATAATACAGGAAATTACTTACACGTTGAGTTCTTGTTCTCAAACTTTTATCGGTTTCTGATATTGATTCTGCGACTGTATATGCTACTGAAGAATGGAATATAGGTTACAAATTCCTTGCTCCAAAAGTCTTTCATATCGGTAAGAGGAACTATTCCCATATTTATAATTACTCCCAAAAATGCGTACATCTCTTCTTCTGCTACATCGGTCCAATAATGCCATATGGAATATTTGGATATTGTTTTCTTAGAGATTTGTCACCTAGCGTAGTTATTAGTTTCAGTAATAATTTTGTTAATTAAATTTTTCGTGAAAAACAATTGAAAAAACTGAAGGAGACTGACACATTCACCTAGAATTTGCGGACCTTGCGTTTTCTGTCTAGTTGAAAATGGTATCCGAAAAGGGACCTTGTCTTGCGTTGTGACATCTTTGAAGCTTCCAGTATGGAAATTGGTTAGACCAGCATCACCACTAATAACATCTTCAATATTTTCTTCGCTTGAATCAGATAACCTACGACACTTCTTCCTTCTATGTACAAAAATATCACCTTCGGAATCAAGAGAGGTAAAGGAGAAATTATAATTTTCTTTCTCACTTTCACTGCATAAAATGTTGAATTCTTCATCTGAATCACTTAAATAATCTTCTTCCTCACTACTACTAAAATCATTTATTGTTGCTTTATTATAAACATCCATTTTAGGAACACTTTAGATTTTCTCACTTCATATAAAGTAACAACAGCTAAATATAATCGCAAAACTAAACTGATAATAACAAGTAACTCAGCAAATGGTAATTGTAAAACTAAACTGATGATAACAAGTGAGTTTGCAAACTCACCATCGATTATAAATAAACTGTTAAATATAACGGTTAAACGAATAGTCTTTGATTACTTCACCCTTATTGACAATATATAATTCTATCTATTCAAAAACAAGGAAAAAAAAAAGCTGTTTTTCAAATTTTTACTTGATATATAACTGTAAAACATCAAACAAAAACAATGCATTGACAAAAGTGTAAATTATATTGTAATTAAATATACTACCCCCTAAAAAAAATTTTCGAATGTAAACCCTTATAAGTATGTCAATGAAATCTGTCCAGTGGACCTATTCAACCGAAATGTGATGTAGACCGCAAAGGGTTAATATGTAAACAATGTCTTTACTTAAAACAATCTCCGAGGAGAATACAGATAAAGCGTGCGGGGAATTATTCCAATTAGTTTTTGCACTGAAGGAAAAATATGTAAACATAACATTGTTCCTTCTGTCTGAGTATTTTCACCTGTGCAATAATGAACAGTACTATGAACTAGAAATAATTTTTATAAAGAATATCCAGCGGAAAAGTTTCAAGTATAAAATTAAATTTAAATAAACTAAAAGGTTTATTTAATTTTGTATTATTATAAAATTAAGTTTCAAAATGCGGATTTAATTTTTTAAAGACAATGTCATCTAAGTGATGCTCGTTTCTTTCAAGGCACTCTTGCAGTCGGACTCTTAAATTCGCAAACACGCGAGAGCAAAGTGTTGGTGCAATGGCGGCAACTTCACGGCGGATATTTTCTTGTAGGGTCTGAATAGTTCAAGGATTGTTGCAGTAAACCTTTGACTTTAAGTATCCTCACAAAAAAAGTTGCAAGGTGTGAGGTTCGGTGACGAGGTGGCCAGGGTATGTCTCTGTACTTGCTGAACAGTTTATTCGGAGAAATTGCCCTCATCTTCTCCATCGAGACTCTAGCTGTGTGGGGAGTGGCACGGTCTTGCTGAAATAGCGTTTTATTGTTGTACCCGGGAAACAGCTGCAGTTGCGGCAACAGAAATTCGTCGATCATTCGGCAATACATTAGGTTTCTAGGGTTGTTGGGGGACCAGTAACGCATGTTCTGTTTATAGCCAGCGATATGGAAATGTGCTTCGTCACTAAACAATATGCTACCAAGTGTTCGAAGAGGTTCAACCGTTGTTCTTGCGTAAGTTTCTCGGAAGGGAAAGTCACTTTCCTTGAGACCTTGCACAATTTGCATTTTGTAAGGAAGAAATTTTAATTTACTTTTCAAAATAACATGCACTGTTAATTTTTTAATTCCAGTAGAAGTCGCAATGTTTCTTACCGGTTTATGGTGATTTCGAATAATCTCGTCTCGAACTTGAGCCACATGTTCTGATGTCGCTGCTGACGTTGACTCCCGGAGGAGTTCTGTTGATGATTGTCCCTTCTTGCCTAAACCTTTGCACCCATGACCATCGTCGAATATTGAAGTGAGTACAAAAAGCGCAAGCACTTCAAATATTGCTTGGCCGCGAAAGTACGGTGTGTTCTCGACCAGTGACTGTCAAATCCGCAAATCATGCGCGTCGAACGACACCTTTCCCGTTTACCTCACTTCGCTGGTTTTTTAGTAATTACCATTCAAACTCGAATATTTTCCGCTAGACACCCTTTATTTTATTTCATTTGTTTAATTTACTTGTTTTTTTGTAGAATGTTATACTTTAATTTGTAGAAACAAATTCTACTTTGTACTTGTGATATTGTGATACTTGTGTACTTTATACTTGTGATATTTTATTTTTCGTAAGGAATTTATGAAATAAAATGATGTGATAAATTTATTTTATTTAAGAAGTAAATTCAAAGCATTTGCATAATTTATGTCTAAACTGTTGCATTCATGCCGTTAAATTTATGTACGTTCGGGCGAGGTTGTATTGAGTCAGTTGGCGTACTATTTGATATCCACCCGCCCGGATGTTCTATCTCATCATCGTCGACTCTGCCTACAAAACGATAAGGACAATATTCCACTCTTTTTAAATTATCCAATATGATGAAATTATGCAGAGCTATGCATGCTAATACCACTTTTTCGTTATTATCCGGCTCCATGCTAATTGTTCTCGAATGGTGTCGAAGGTTTTACTGTTACTTTTACTGTTACACGGTTTGTTTTTTTTACTGTTACACGGTTTGTAACACGTTGTGCTTAACATAGTTAGGAAAGCGTTCTCATAATTTATCATAAGGAAATAAAAATAATTTTTTTATGTAGGTACATATACAATCCGGGAAAATTCCGTTTTGCAAAATCTATGAAAATGGATGAACACAATATTAATGCGTTTATGACTGGATGTAGACATCTGAAGTAATTAGTGCAGCTTCAGCGATAGCACAGACAGTCCTTTCTTCTCAAGGATAATAAAATAATAAAACCTAAAACATTAATATTGAGGTAAATCTAAATCATTAATATTGAGATACTGTCTGTGCTATTTAATGAATGTTTTGATAATTATAGATTTGACTGATTTTATTTTTTGGAAGGATTCTTTTTACTATATAAGTTAGTTAGATCTTAAAAATAAAGATCAGTTCTGGATATTCAGTCAGTGAAAAGTTCACACTAATTTAATTTTATTAACATATTTTGAAATATATTTATTAAACAAAACATTTTGATTGAATGCATCTTTATATTTTAAATTGGTTTTTGTGTACTTTGCCTTAGTTTAACACAAGTTGTCTACTTTTCTGCAAATCTGTTTTCACTCGGTATATTTTGTTTATCTGGTTCCTTTTTTCACGCTTTTTTTACACCGTACGCATTTGCCGCATAAAAGAGATCGGGGTGTATATTGTACATGTACTGTCGCGATATATAAAATGCCTAGTAAAACCCGAAAAAATAAAATGACAGCAAGTTTCACGCATACATAAGGGCTTTCAAGCAATCCAGTGCATTCGAATCGCGCTGAATTGCCTTTAGAAATTTTATTAAGACAGAGTTTTACAAGACGTAGTCTTTAAGAAATTTCGACTTTTACAACACTTTTGTTTTAAAGGCCTTCAAGTGACTGAATTTTGCAACATATCGATAATTTTAGGTCTGGTTACAGCGATGTGCTTTCCGTCTATACTACCTATACAATGAGGAAAGTTCGAAATATTTTATACTGGGCTGCGATCTATTCAAATATAGTAGAATTCCAAATGAAGTTATATGTTTCCAGGATTTTCTAGAATGGTAAATTATTATTGAAAACTGGAAAGGTTAATTATTATTGAATTTTATATATACACTTTCAAAATGAGGTAATTACGACAGTGTGATTGCTAGCCAACATTCTGAATTTATAATTGATTCCTTCAGATTTTACAATGTTCATACTACAGTGTTCAAAAAATTCCTGTGGATCTTTGTTCTTCATTCTTAAAACATTCTCACAAATAAATCATCTTTATTCCGATCTCTATTAATTTTTCGGGTATTACGCGATCTCGATGATATTTTACTGTTATCTAAATCGTCCACTAACTTTGCGACTAAAACTAAATCGTTTAGCATTTCAAACGAACTCATTTTGCTCACGAACCGACGTTAATTGCTTGGTATCACAATAAGCACTATGAGAAACGTCACATTTCTTCAGATTTCTTGATGTTTGTACGCTTGGAAGCTTACGATTTGCGGAAGGTTAACGAAGAAGAGATTAAGGACATTACATGTAATTGTTTCAGTTCATATATTCGTATAAAAACTAAAACTATCGTAAAGCGCCTTAAGGCCATTATAGGCCTTTGTATAATAATCATCATAAGCCCTTTCCCAATCACAGAAAATGAAAATCGTTTTGTAATAACTATGCGAGGTGACTTTACTAAATTTTCTCTTACATACAGTTTGACAAGAGCTTGTAGGCAAGAGTCAAAAAAGGATTAGGATTATTGTGATGCTTTATTATTAGTAAGTTGTCCAGTCGTCTCCATTATCAATAATCTCCGAGGCATGCCTTCTACTAATTTAATAGCATGATCTGGAGACAAAGACCATCATACAAGTCGAGTACAGTCTAGATCTTCGCTCCTAGGAGCTTAAACTTTATGAGTGCTCAAACATTTTCTATAAAACTTGCATCCGACGATTGCGATGATCAATCCAGTACATTAACGTCATTTTCTTGTTTCCACACAGTAAAAAGAAGACTCCGATGTTTCGGGTCATTGTCTTCTTAGAATAGCCAATGTATGTTTTTTCTTGTAAACCACCTTTGGGTAAGTGGTAATAAAGCTTTCTGCTATATTTTGACCATTTTAGCAGCGTTTAAATTATTTGTAAACATGTGCGAAGTTCCAAATCCCTGTTTTGAGAAACAGCCCCAAGCTTGCACCACCATCACCAGCAGGTGTTGGAGGGTCCAATGGATGAATCTATTGGCGTGGGTACACCAGGTATGACTGATGGAAGAACGTGCCCAAAAAGAAGCCTCGTCCGAAAAAGTTACGTTGTTTCAATCGGGGTCCAGATTTTCCTTCACCCAAATGTCTCTTTTCAATGTGTTTTTCATGCAGTAGCAGTTCCTTTATTTTGCGACCAAATGTCATTTCATGAGCCAGTAAATTTCTTCTTATGGTATCACATGACACATTTAAACCCGTTTTACGCAAGACCACTCGCCCACCACGCAATCATAGGCGAAAATCTTCTCGAATACCTGTAAAAATATCCTATGCTCCTTTTTCGTATTTTTTACGTGGGGCCACGATCCGGCAAATCATCGTCATTTTTTACTTCAGAATAGCGTTTCGCGCACTTACTAACAAATGTCTTTGACTTCTTCACGCATTTAGCAGTCGCTCCGTTTGACATTTTCGGTCCTTTTGGATGCAAACACAAAAACACGGCGTCGTAACGTGATACGTAAGCGGCACTCATGATGGAATACGTCCTTCTGCGTCATAGATCGAACGACAACTAAGGCTCTGTATACAAAGCAGCTGAGGGGAAGGATCTCCATATCTGCTTATATTCGAACCACCTCTCTAACGGTTTCGAAGAAAAAGTTTTGCCGTACACGCTCTTGTCAAACAGACTGTATACAGACCATAATTATAAGTCTATCACAATTGCAGAAACCTTACTATAGTTTGTAAGCCACTTCCAAATTCCAAGCACAATTTTATCAGATAGAGGTGCCAATTGCACATCAAATTTATTGAAAGATCTGTCCAAGGTTTTACACGTAAAACAACTCTCTAGAACCGCTTTCCACCCTCAAAGTAATGGGGTCCACGGTCGGTCACATTAAACAATAAGAGATTATTTCTAATATTTCTTTAATTTGAGTTTAAATAATGGGGACGAATGAATCCCACCCACAATGTTAGAGAATTACCCGAAACAATATCATCAAATTCGAAAGACAGTTTATAGAAAGACATGATAAAAGCATGAACAACCCCAACTATGAAATATATTTGTAAAGCGCCGTATGAAATAGTAGAAATTCACAATAACCGAAACATCAATCAATATCATAAAATATCCATCAATACGAATAAAAGGAGGGAATTTTCGAGTACATAAAAATCCACTGAAACCCTCCGCATAATCAATACTGATTCCCGATTACATTTTTCGCATTCCCATATAACCTGGACACGCTAGGAAATAATAGCGATCTTTTTATGAGAACATAGGATACATCAAATTGCATGGTTCGATCTGGAAAATCGTCACATTCCTCAAATTGTTAATCGATTCTGAAAAAGTCAAATTAGTCCAGATTACTTACCATAAGTCCATAAGTATCTGTAATAAGCTTAATGATACTTAGGAAATGTTTTATTTTACACAATTGTAGAACTTAACAGAAATGCAAATACGCGCTTCGAGTACGAAATTAAAACCTCTAAGAACCTTAATCGGTCAAACAAAAAGAAACAGAAATGGATTTAACGGAATTGGAACAGATTCTTTAGAACCAACCTGGGTACCTTCAGTGCCGACGATGTGTAATATTTTGAAAATGTTTTTAATAAGTGAAAAATTGGATAATGTAATTTACGCAGTATTAACAATATTCATCTTTTACCAAAAGGATTGTTTCCCAGTACCAATCGATCAACAAAACGTACAGGTTTTGCTTAACACAGCTGAACTCCAAAACTTAAAAGACAATTACTTCAATTTGTATCATCTATGTACTCCCTTTACCAATTTCCCATGGTCATTCAACTAACACCTACGTCATGACTACATGACTACATCTAATAATCGCATCAACTTATCAGATTATTGTCAAATTACGTAATAACAACTTAATTATACCACGCCAAATGTCAATATCGCTGAGGATGACTGGTACATACTCAAGAAACTAAACTTTAGACATGAATATCTTCAGCTATCCCCCTATCAATTACAAATATAGATCTTAGTAGTCTAAAATTAAATTCCCATAATTTAGAAAATATTAATAGAAAAATAGAAGACCTTTCTAATTTAATAAGAAACCCATCATTGTCTTTAATAATATTACTCGTGGCGAAATCTGTGACCATATCAATTATGATTTTCAAATTCTATACATAGGTGTAATAGGCAATCAAAAAACTCAAAGGAAAATCGAAATTTTATTATTATAGAATTTATTCGTATTAGAATAAACAAAAAATACTGTTTAAAATCAAAAACTGATATTTAAATCATCAACGCTTTTATCAACTGTCCTTCAATAACAGAATGACTAAACAATCCCGAACCTGTAATTCATGGTTAAAAAAGGACACAATGACCCTTTCTGTTTCGTCGTTAAGAGATATCGAATACTATCTTATAAACTGATTTATTTTTTTATTCCAAAATCAATTTATTTAAGAGAGGAGGTATTTTAAATAAATTAATGTTCTTTAAGTAATTTAATAATGTCACATGTCGTGCAGGTCCGACTAACTCGAAACAGCTGGCTTTGCGCCTTATATTATTATGTTGCTACAAATCCGCACCTGACGTGTCACGCACAGATCTATCAACCAATCAATCAATCAATCAATCGAACTAAGGCAACAAGTTTGGTCTGTGGTCAATTCTCCTGGCCAGTTTTCGTTTCAACACAAGAATGTTAAAGCTTTTAGTTTTATTTTAGATTTGAAAACAACTAAATCGAGCAATAGTTGTATAATTTTAATTAAATAAGTTTGAATCTATAAATAAATTCGAATAGACAAGTCCGTTTTTTTGGGCCGTTAGTGAACAACATAGCATTAGCATAATCGAATTTCCTTCGCTCCTGCTGTCTCCATCCCTTAATACTAATACTCGCCACCTCAGATCTGTTCCCCTCTTCCACCTAGATAGTCACTGCACAAATTACGGCTATTTTAAACTGATTGTTACCTGAGTAAATCAACCCACAGGAACGCTTTTACCGTCCATCAAGCAAATTAATCATATCCTTCCATCTGTGTGTTATTCATTCGTCAGACCCCTTCCTCTCTAATATCTACTCCCTCTTCCCTTTACATCAATTTAGTTTTATTTGGTTTAATTAGATTATTAGATTGATCATAATAATAATTATAAAAGTTTGTTATTTACGATAGGCAAGAGAAGTTCTTTGCCCAGAGCAATGATTCGATCAAACCTACCCGCCGGAATTCGGAATTATTATCGAACGAGAGCATCGCAAAATCGAACGTTTGCGGTCGCCAATTTAAAGGAAGTGCGCGCCTACCTGATTAGTGATTGAAAGCAATTGGAAAAGCCAACGATGAACCCCGGAAACCTTGGGGCCGACAGTTTGCAAAACGTCACGGCGCGGAACTAAACTGCAATGTTGACGTTGATTAGTTCATAATTAGTTCATACCGTCCACAAAAGAGATTCCCCGACCAGAGGCAAACCACCCATGCTGAAGACACGAAACCAAACTCTACCACACACGAAGTTAATTCACAAAACAAAAAAAAACATAATTGTAAAAAAAGGCCTTTTCTTGTATAAATAAATAAATACACAAATAGAAGCAAAAAATAAATAAATACACAAATAGAAGCAAAACAAAAAATACTACTAAAATCTTCTGTTGAAATAGTAAGCACAAAATAATATTGTAAGTATTTAAATTAGTAAAATAAAAGCAAAATAATTATTTTGATAAACACCTCCCCATGCCACCCACTCAGAGCAAGAAAAGGAGAGATCACCACCTTGAGTGTGGCTGATATTCCTTTCCCAAGAATAATCCTCATCTTCAAAGGGTGTAGGAATATTACCGCCGTTAGTGCCGTTAGTGAGAACCCCACGGTTTTATCACGGCATAAACTATGGGTTTGTGCATCGCGAAAGGCGACAAAGTACCACCCAGCGACGCGAAGCGACTTTGAGTTTATGCGCACGAAGGACTTTCAGGCAACCAGCTCAATATTTGCCGGCTGTGCGCGTGGAAATCTACAAAATTGCACCCTAAGCATAGGTGCCTGATGAGAACCGAGCAGGTGATGGCGTCCCGGTCTTAAAGAAGTGAGGCAATTCCAAAATCAGCAAAAAAGTTGGGGAGTAATAAATGGCAAAGGCAGTCGAGAAGTAGCCAGCGACAAAGGCGAATTTCAATCAGTAAACTAAAACAGCCGTACTTATAAATTTCCCGAAGTCAATTAAATTTATGAAATTTAAAATGTGTAATTAACCGTACTCACCAATAAGTCTTATGAGGCTCGAAGGACCAATGTTTCAGTTCCGCAAACATTGGGGAATCACGGATTCACCACACGCAATCTTATTATTCAATAATAATTAAATAAAAACTTTAACTATAACTCTAATTATTCTGACGGCTGGCTGCTTCAATGGACTGGGCGGTCGAGTTGCTTGGTTTTTTCTTCGCTGGGCAAGTGGTGATCGCTCTTAACAGTGAGCTTGGGCTTAATCTTGATGAGGTGCGGTAATTCAGCTCCCTATTCTCTTCGCTCAATGAGGATAGTGTGATGCTTTCGATGGACTTCAAACTGCACTGTTCCATAGGTGAAATGGTTAACTACGAGAAGGATATTTGCCCTTTTTTCAAGGGTAAAAAGATGCTAATTACTTAACGTTGATCACCTTTGAGAGCTAGTTTTGTATCAGTGTTGCCTGTTTGTCTAAGGACATAAACAAACTTACACAGGTGTAATAAGACAATTAGTTCATACAAAGTCGAATATTGCTAGACGTGAAGTAACACGTGAATGACTCGAATTCTCCAAGGCTCCCAAAGTTTATGGGAAGGTAAAAAGTCAGTGCATACGTGCAAGCTAATAATATTTTTCGAACAGCAGTACCTGTAGTACGAAGAACTTAAACGATTTTCTTAATAATGACAGAACTATTGCAGTTAAAAAGAATCATTTCCCTTTAATATCTGCCTGTGCAGTTACAATTCATAAACGCTAAGGAGGAACTTTAGTAGCTCTTGTAGCATTATATAAAGTTAAAAGTTTCAACGGAATCTACATAATTACATCTGATGATGATTCTACATTTTATAACGGACGGTCTTTATCAAAATGAACAATAAACTGATCGGCGCAAGCAAATAATAAAACCGTGTATCTTCTGGTAAACACATTAATATTAATTGTTGTTTTACTCAAATGCCCTTGCTTAGAATTTTTGATGTGAAATCGCACAATTGGTAACCCCAAAGAGTGAACATAAAATTTCGTAAGTTGCGCCAGTTGAACGGTGATGACATCTCAGTGTCATCCGGAATAGTCCGTGACATCGCCAGGTGTACGCCTTTATTCGCTGCATCTTTTCAGCCATTACAGACGTTAACTTAGACAGGCTCGTGGGTACAGCCGACTGTATTAATAATAAACAAAATTCTGATCTGAATCTGACTCTTCGAGCCGCTTTCGTCGACGCCTTGATGGCATCGCTAGTTTACTTAAAGCAAATCAGCTCATGAGAGAAACTACCAATTCTCATGCTTCCTCGACGTCATTCCCCAACTTCACCGTCTCCATTGAAGCCACTGCTTTTATCACAGTTGTTTTGAGGACGGGGCATGTAAATGTCAGCAGCTCTATTAGTTCTAAGCTTTCCAGTTGTTAAACTAAGGTCGCTGTCACTGTTGGAGGCTTAAACTGACAGCACAACTACTATTAACCTCAACTCAGACTCTATGTCCGGGAGGCCTGATTGGGTGAAAAATGTTTCGTTGACGGGCTCAACAGGCTCTGCCATTTCTCTTCGGATAGGAAGGCGCAAGCAACTACCCTCTGACCAGCTTAATCTACATGCAGTTCCTAAATTATCAAGACTTTTGGTTGGAGTTGAGTTTAGGTTTCCATCGGAAATTTGTATAGATTTTCATATTGGCCGACGTGCATACTCCTATATTGGGAGCGAACTTCTTGGTCAACTTTGATCTCACTAACTTGACTTAAAAGGCCGAAGATTGATTGATGCAACCTACCGACTAACCATTGAGGGAACATGCAGGGAAACGTCAGTCATTGGACAGCAGGTTGCCTCTCCACGATTTGTTGGCCGAGTTCAGTGGAATCCCTAAGCAAGGAGGCTGCAAGCCTCCTCTAGGTTTCAGCAATTCTTAGCATCTTCAGGCCTGACACCATCGTGCAGCTTCGTTGATTCTTGGGCGTACTCAATTATATCGCCGCTGCATACCACGAGCAGATTTAATCCACAGTCAACTGAATCAATCAAGGATTCAAAAAAAAAAATTACACAAGACCAGTTGAGTGGAACCTAAGGCCGATACGTCTGATTCAGCGATTGGAACTGTGATTGAGCAAAGAAGAACGAGCACTTGTAAAAATTGGGACTTTTTTCGCGAAAGCTCTCTGCAACTGCAAGCAGTGTTATATACGATCGCGAATTTCCATCCGTATTTACAACTATCAAGCATTTTGAGTACCTATCGGAGGGGTGCAATTTTATGATTAAAGTTGATTATAAGCCGCTCACTTATATTTTTGCACAGAAACTCGATCCTGCTAGCCTTAGATAGCTAAAGCAATTATATGTCCCAGTTTTCCACTGAAATCATCCACATAAAGTGCGACAACAACGTAATGGCTCACGTACTTCCTCCTGTCGAAGCAATCGGTTTCCCAAAACTGTTGGTCCACTCGTATCTGTAGCAGGCACAAGAAACTGATGAAAAATTTAAATCAGTTCTATGCTTTCAAAAGATAGAAATCGACCCTCACACCACTATTTTTTGTGACGTATCCGACGATTTTGTTCATCCGTACAGTCCCAGTATACATCGGGAACGGGTTCTCGCACACTACTGGCAGAGCTATCCTACCAGCAAGAAACTTAGATTCAAATATGTCTGGCCTAACATAAAAAGGACATCCTGATATGGTGCAGATCATGTGTTCCCTACCAAAGTACTTTCAACATGTCCACAGGGACATCGCCATCATGCCAGATGATGAGGGTTAGAGCTATTGTCTAACCATGATCGACAGATTTTCGAGTTGCCGGAGGCTGTTTCCCTGAGAGATATGACTGCGAAGGCTATCGCCGAAGCATTTTACAAGATCTGAATCTCTCTATACGGATCACAGAAGGTCCTGAATACAGATCAGGGGACTGAATTTAAGGCATCAATTTTACGGACACTTGCCAGATTGTCTCGGCTCAATGTGCTCGGACCTTACCAAATCACCGAGCATCCAATAGATTAATTGAGCATTGGAATTGGACATTCAAAGCTGCCTTCATGAATCGCAGTCACACCTATTAGACCGCTTGCATGCTCTTAGTGTTGTTAGGCCATTGAAAGTGCTTTAAGGAGGATCTCGAATCATCAGCAGTAAAACTCCTTTTCGGAATTCCCACCATGTCAACAACAAAATTTTACAGGTCAGAAATCTTGGGGACTGCTCCCATGTGTTTCTTCGTATGGATGCTGTGCGCAGGCCTCACCACCTTATACTGGACCACATAGAGAAATAAAAATGATCAACGATTACAATTTTGTCATAAACGGCAATGAAACTTACGGTTTCAACGGGAAGGCTGAAACCAGCTATTACAATATCCTAACAGATGAGGCTGGATGAATGATCTGCCGACACACAGTTCCACGTCTCAGACTGGACCGCAGCCAATTTCAGAGGAACATGAGGTTTTGCTCGAAGGGGCCGGAGGCGCAGACGAAATAAATATTAATTGTTTTTTTCCTGTGTACTTGCGCAGCAAGTAGAAACCCCACATATGCTTAAAGAATATACTTTCAAAAATACGTAAAAAATTCTTGTCAAAATTACAAAGCTTAACTGATAAGACATGCCTTACGGAGACTTGGAGTGTTCCGGTTTAGGTAGTCTACTTCAGCATTATTTCTTATTATAACAGCTAACGCTGTTTTGAATTTGAATAACCATTTCAACGCTTACTTGAGTTAACTTTATTGGCTTCAACTTTATTGCCTAGGTACTTGAATTGCATGAATATTTACTGTAGTTATTTGAATTGTAATGCGGAACCTGAAGCATAAAGTAGATTAAGCGTTATTAACAAATTGTAAAATTCATTACAGTGTTGTGTTTATAATCCTTATTTCTTTAAAATTACCTTTCCGAGAGAAAAGTATTAAAAGTGTTTTATGCAAGAAAGGACATCTCATTTGACATTCGGGAGAATAACAAATAGTCTAATTGTCTTTGGTGGAATTAATCCAGCACTATTCTAGAACGTTTCCTTTTATCAAGCGTTACTAATTACCTGCGCAGACCTCTCCTCTTTTCCATTACTCTTTTACTGAAATAGTTTCCGGTAGCTGAACGCTCCTACGCGCCGCGCGCCGGCGACTACCTGAAAATACTACTCAAACTTTGTACGTTTTTCTCGAAATGACCTTTTTCAATCTTATGAAATTCGTACCTTTGCAGACTGCGCCGCGTCATCCTTGTTATAATAGCATCTAAGCATAACTAGTATATGGGTGATTATACGTTATTAGAAATTTCGGCAACCCTCCAATAAATACTCGCCATTTTTTAATATACGAGATTGATATGGCATAGTTAAGCTTACCTGAAGTTATTTCTGTTTTTTTTTCTATTTAACAAGACCAAGAGAAAAATCTGCTGTTAGCTGGTGACAATGTTGTTGCATGGTAGTGACATTTTGCTCCAGGGTAGTGACATTTTACTATCATGTTTTTATATTCTAGTTACCGGCAATTAAAACTTTATCTCTTTTTATGTAAAAATATTAAAGTCGCGAAATTTATGGTAAATAGTGTATTTCCCCTGCCATATACATAAACCATAATAATGTACCATAAACGCGAGAGGACTGACGCCAGAATAGTAACAAATTATGCGAAATGCTCAAACATTATTCTAATGCGTATCGCAACATAAATAAACATTGGAATCTGCACGTATTTACTTGTTTACATTCATATACACATAAAGTAATATATTTAATTTACTAGCTACTAGAGGAGTGACGGCAATTACTGCAACAACGTCACTGTTGAAAGTCAAACGGCTGACTGACGGTCTATTCTATTATTGTGTCCTGTAGCGTGTACGCATACGTACAGACTAACAGAAGGAGACGCATATCATTTTTCAAAAGCAAATTTAGATCATAATAAATGTTTTTAAAAATTTAAAAATAGTATAACATTTTTTCTTCTCTTTCCAAAAAACTATATTAAAAGTTAATTATTTGTAAAATTACCAGAGTTATAATTATAATACTTCTATCGTCAAAACTCGAGGGTGGCGCCGCTAGACGATAATAAAGTACATGCTCGCGGGGTGTGCAATATACATATTATAAAATTAAAAAAAAAAAAATTGACAAGTAGTAAATTTTACAGAATGTACTTGTACATGAGTAACCAGTTAACTGAGTTTGATGAATATACATGTCAGGGGAAAAATTATTAATCAACTTTATTGCTATAATGTTATTAATTCTTCACTCTCATTTGGCACTTTTTATTTTGGTGAATACATTTAAAAGTTGTTTAAGTTAAAGTTATTAAACTCATATTTCATTAAAACATTGGTCTATTCATTAGGCGCACAAATTCATCAAATTAATTTTCTTCGGCGTAACTTTCGTCATTCAATAAAACTCTAGCTGTTGGACCTCGCGATACTGCCACTGGTTTCTTAGCTTTCGTGTTATACAGAAACTGCGTTTACAAAGAATTTCCCACAATTTTAAAATTAAATTATATCGAAACTGCGTCATAAGATGAGTACTTGTACTTCAAAAACTAAAATAAGGTTTAGTTATAAAATAGGTAATTAATGTCTTCAACATTTGCTTCTAAATAATTAAATAACAAATATTCACGGTAAGTTGTCATCGAATTCATGACTGTCTCATGAGATTATTTCTTTTAAGCCTTTCACGATGGCCTGATCTTCCATCAATGGAATCAATTGACATTCGTCATTAATGTGCACTTTTCGCTAAATTTTGTATCTCTTCTTTTGAGTTCCCTAATGCCAACGAACTACATACCTTCATTGTGAATTTGTTTTTTAAATAAAAGAAATAATGTATTTGAACCATCAGTTAGAAGAAGAAAATGAATCCAAAATTTCGATTTCAAGAAAATTAATAAAAATCTTCTAACTTTGTTGTTTCTCTTTTTTGTTAAGTTTAATTTATGGAAGAAATAAAGTACTGTTTTTTTTTTCAGAAAAATATAGTATATATTTTTCTGAATAGAGCAGTATTCATAATATAAATTATATTAATTGGTGTGATAAATTTTAAAAAAGGGATAGAATAAGCGGCTACCGTACATATATGAGCCAGCATCAGCTTTTGTGAAACAGCAAGTGGCTGGTGTATATAAGCCGTTTATTTTGAAAGTGGTATAAGTCAATTTTTTAAAACATTTCCATTTCACAGACGTATATTTTCAGTTTCAATATATAAAAAAAGGCCAATATAATATGAAATAAAAATTTTTTAAAAAATTGACTTATGCCATTTTCAAAATAAACAGCTCATATAGTGGGCACCCGTTGGGAACGGGTTAATTGTTGTAGATACCTATACAAATTCACAGAAGTTTGAGATAAAGACTTGTTTCAGTAGCAACAACAATCTGTTTTGGATGTCTTTGCAAGAGTTGAAACAGTAGCTGATTTACAGATTTCTTAAAAGTAGACAAAAAAATTGTTTTGCAGGCCTTTCTACAAATAAAATATGACCATGTTATTCTACGAGACTATCATTTGTTCCGCCCTCTGAACTATGTCGAAGAATGTGTCATCAGATACATCATAGGGACAAGGTCCTCTTGTGACTGAAGCATGCCGACTGGTCAAAGTTATTTTTCGATTTTTTAGTTTTCTTTTAATCAGAGAATAGAGTGCACCTCCATCTGTGTGTGTGCTTTTTCTAAAAACTTATGTCTAATGTTTGACGTGTTATAATCTCATATTTTTATCTCATTATTTTGATATATACGTGATGCAGTTTTAGTTTCCAAAATTTCGTAAAACCCAGAGAAGGCCGAATTAAAAATTTCAAGGCAATTTATTAAATTTACAGTCTAATAAAATGTTTGTTTTATAAAATCAATGCAGTGAGCTTTTAAACAAAATAGCTTTTTATTGAATTTTTGCATATTTTTGATTCCCTAGGTAGGAGTAAATTCTTTGACTTATTTTTATAATACTAGATATTAGAAAAATATAATACTAGATATTAGAAAAATAAAGAAAAACTGATATTATTAGAAAAAATACACTACTTCTCATTATCTTTACTGTTTGCTTCATAAAAGCAATCACGACATAAGTAGGTACAATGTTTATTGTACAGTAATTTAGGACAAACATTGCACCATTTTTGTCCTCTTGTTTTTCTTATGCCAATGTGGATGACCACTGTCACAAAACCTTCTTTTACCACGTGTGGGCCAACTTTGGAGCGTCGCTTTTGGAAAGAGTGGGGAGAAGGTATTTAAGCACTTTAAAAAAGCTTTTTCTGCAAAATGTTTACAGAGGGCTGACTCTAGGGTTAAGTTACCGTACAACGCTTACTTTTCTAAGATAAGTTTTAATCTATATAGTAACTTTTGTACTTTATGCAAATTTATAAATTTCAAAAATAAAACCTAACCTAAAAAAGTCACACACACTAAAAAGTGTTTTGCAATATTTTGTTTTTTTAGTAGAGTTTATTGATATGTGCGCAACATTTTTTAAGAAATCCTGCTCATTACTTAAATTTTAATTCCTCTCAGTTTAACCTACCAATAGACTTTACTTCTGATCCTATCCTTAAACATCAGTGAAATCTCTAAAAATTACACTTCTGCACCTGGTGAAATTTATACAGTCATAAATTATATTTTTCCCTAATTAAACCTAGGAGTTATAATGATTATAGCTATATTGCTAAACTGCTTTGTACTGCTAAATTATGTTAATTTGTTATAGATTATTTTTATAAAATATTTTTCTGTTTATATAAACACCTCATATCTGTTAACCAATATGGTTTTCTTCAGGGCAGTCCGACATCTGCGAATCTCTTTGAGCTACCTTACGTTCTGAAAGGTTTTACGAAGAGTCTGTAAACTTGCCGTATATACGGATTCTGTACACAGAAAGCTAGATAAATTTAAATATATTGCTATACTTAAATTAAAAAGTCTTGTTATTTCACCGTCTTTCGTAAAACGGATACGTTCTTACTCAAGTATTCGAATTTATTATGTCCTTTCGTGGTATTACTTTAAAAATATTTTTCTACATCGGATGTCCCGTAAGGTAGTTATCCTCATATTTTTCTCGATCGAAAATTTTATTTTTACAAACATTAAATTTGTCGTCTTCGTTGAGTTTTTTCACCCTGATTCCAAATTTTATTTGGATGAAATTGGGTTTCTAATTTAGGAGCTAGAGGCTTTAGTATTTGCATAGTTAGTGTAATAAAAATAATCGTTCCTATAATTTTTTTCATCTATACAGAAAAGCAATAATTTTGGTATTAAAAGTTCATTTTTTTTCTACCAACGAATTAAGGAGGATTTAAGTCTCAATTACCATTAAAAGCATAACTTAATGCTTGTCTGTGTCGCGCAGAAAACAACAAAAATCTATCGATTATATCCCTAAACTTTCGACAAATAAAGACGACAATTTAACGTAGTATTTGTTGGTACATTACCTTTCGTGTCTCTTGGAAATAGTTTTAAAGATTGACAGGAGTTTAATAGAAATTTATAGAACTAGTTGAATTTGAGCTTAATAGACAGAAAAAATGGTGACATAAATGTTACATAATTGTCGTCCTTATTATCGTTGTCCAAAGTGACAAACTTCGCTTTCACTGTCACTTCACTTCACTTTCCATATTTTTGCTACCGAATGGCGTGAACTGATATTTTCACTCGAAGCTTATTGTGATAATCATTTCTAGTGACATATGGCGTTATAACATTTAAAATGTTATTACACGATTGTCGAATGAAGTGGAGTGGTTTTCAGCATGTAATTGTTGGTATTATTAAAGCAGTTTTTATGAAAATCTAATTTAATTAGCTGATTAACAAAAATAAATTCGTTTTATTTCGGCTTTAGCGATTCAGAAGGGAGAAATAGTGATGATTTAAAGATATAACACAAGAGATAAGTTTCAGTGATTTCGATTTACCGAATACAGTGTAAGTTAAAATAATGTGTGAATGATGAGTTTTTTATGAAATAATTTCTTTCTTTTATTTATAAATCTGTGGCATTTTTTAGATTTCCAGTACATTTACCTATTTATTAAATATTCTTGAAACAAAGTGCAAACCTGTAAAATTTAAAAACCTAATTTGGTTTTGCTCACATTTCTCCTACACACAACAACGCTTATCTACAAAAGCCAAGTGAATAAAACTGTCTCTGAATTGTCACTTACCACAGTGACAGTGACGACAACGAAAAGTTATTTTTTTCGAGAAAAGTGATTTCAAGCGACAATCGCAATACCATTTTGTTGTCATATCACCATCTCTCAATTCAAACGAAAACGACAATAAGGCATAGTATAATATAAAAATCAAAATATTATTTTGATAAAATACTCAACACTTACTCATGTTTCGCTATATAAACTCACCTGCGTAAACACAGTTTATGCCTTTTATATCGCAATACCTATTTTTATCTGTGAAATAAGGAAAAAAAGCATTTTATGTAGGTAGTTTCATTTATTGTATGATCATACAAAATTCACTTAAGTATTAAAAGTTTAAATTGTATATCGTTACTAAACCAAAACAAATATTTATATCATTGAAAACTTTAAATTTTTGTTAGCTCTTTCTGGATATTCAGGTATGGGGGGCGTTTAATCTCATATTGAACTTTTGTTTTGTAAAAAAGAAAACCATATATATAAAGCAGAAATTATATTTTTGGCTTGGTTTGTATTGTACATAAATCCACAGTTTTCAACTGGTTGCGATTAAACTTTGCATAGTAATTGATCTATTGGAGAGGTAATTTTTTTCACATGCTCAACCTCAAAAATGCTGTGGAAAAAACTGAGGATAAAACTAAAAACATCGTTTACCCAAAGACACTACAATAAGGGGGTAGCCAAAAATCAATTGTTCACTTTTATAAAGTAACCTCTTGGGAAGAGATGGGGCTTAAATCCAAAGCAAACAATGTGGCTTTACATCACAGTAATAAGAACCGGCTGTGCTGAGAACAAGGATCATTCGGACCATGGTGTCTTACTTGCTATTCATAATCAAGGGTTCCGACTCCTCTATGATCAAGTTTATTGCCATCAATCTAACTTTGAAGCTTATAAACTCGCCATCGAAGCGCTCGATACATATATTAGCGGAGTTGACTCAAACGACGAAGTTATTGTTTTGGGCGATTTTAACTCTCCCCGTATCCAATGGCTTCTATCAGAGAATGATTTTCACTACATTCTCCTCTCACAAAGAAGTCATCTTTACCGATCATCTCTTCAACTCTGGCCTTGCCCAAGTAAGCGGAGTCACTAACAACCTGTGAAGACAACTGGATTTAATTTTCTCGACAGATCTAGTCAGTTTAGTTATCACTTTAAATATCCACCTTCTTTCCACTCTCATCGGCTTTCACCTTCGACCCTTTTAATTCTTTTAATTTCCACAAATGAAATTTTTGAAAATTAAACCTTCTCCTTAGTACTTCGGGCATTGCTTCAATCTCACAACATCTCCATCAAAGTTGCCAAAGTAGCAGGAAGGCCATTTCTAACACCATAGCTAAACTTATTGCACACTATTTTAGCCAATAGTGACAATTCTTCACAACCTGATCCTAATTACTTAAGTTTTATAAATAACTCTCCTCCCTTGTATCCATTAAAATTGACTCCGAAACTGTCGCCTTAAAAATCAAAGAACTAGAGGATGATTACAATCCTGGTCCCTGGTCTCCCTGCTATCGTTCTAAAAAAATGTGCTCACCACCTAGCTCAACTACTCTCATTACTCCTATTCCAATTTTTTTCCCAGGGTGTTTTCACTCAATTATGGAAAGATTCATACATTATTCCCATCCTTAAAAAGGTTGCAAAAGTGATACTATCCTGCATACTTAAACTTTGAAAATTAGTCTACGATTTCATGTTCTTTCACTGTAAGTCTAATTTCTACTCCTCAACACGGTTTCCTAAAGCCCTACCTGTCATCCAAGATGGAGACGAAGACGTTATTGCCACCAACTTCAGCGAATCGTTCGACAAGAATTCTCACAACATTATCTTGTTTAAACTCGAGTCCATTGGCTTTCAACCACGCCTCATTTCTTGGATCAAATCCTACTTTGAGAATCATCTTTGCTTTTGCTTGGCTCATCAATATTCAATCCTTTTGTTGCACATGCAGATGTTTCACAAGACAGCCATCTTGGTCCATTCCTCTTCATCCTCGAAATTAATGATGTAGAGTGAATTATTAACCACTCGGAGCTACCCATTTACAGCTACGGCATGGAAGTCTTTAAGCGCATCTCGTCCCTGTTGTCCTCCACCTCTTACAAGCAGACCTCGTTAGCTTCTATATCTGGCGCGCCAAAAATTTCCTCAAGGTCAACATCTCTATGTGTCAATCTATAACCTACTTCCGTTAACGTTTTCCATCATCTCCTAGCTATGCATCAGCTATTCGACGAACCCATCCGTTCTATCATTTCTTTGAGTGATCTGCTCGTCATCTAAATTTTCGACTAAACCTTGATATTATCATAAGTAGAACTAATACCCTAGTTCTCTAATCCCTACATAAATTTCACTCGTGGTAAATTAAACGGTGATATAAATGGATTGTTAGCAATTAAAGGAAGAAAACAGTCTACATTCATGTTTTTAATTTTTGGTAAAATAATCGCGAAAGTTTATGGAAATATGAATAGCAATGAAGAGACCTATATAAATTATGAACATTTCCTTCATATTTCCTGATAGGAAATATAGTACTGAATTCTAAAATGTAGGTAGTAAAACGTATCATAAATAGAAAAAAGTTAAGAAGAAAAAATTCTATGGTAGTAATTTTTGATGTATTTATAAAATACTTGTGTGTAAGATATAAAATATTTCAGAATTTATTGAACGTACTAATTTAAATTGCAATGGCTGACCGTATAGATTTAAATTAAAATTAGAGATGTATGTAATAAAAGCTTACATTTTTCAGGGCCAGTCATCAGCGTGCAATTACATTGCTCCAATTCCAAATGTATCCTCAAGTCACTCATGCATGTGGAAAAACTGAAAACGAAATTGTATTTTATCAATCATTGTGTAGGAAAATTAAAATGGAAATTATTAACTGATAAAACGCATAATTACTGTTAAGATGTAAAGACAAAAATATGTTTATAATTTTTTATATTTATCTGTTCTGCGGATCACGACTATAGCAAATAATAAAACAAAATTTTTCTATATTTTGAATAATATTTTTGTTGAATGCATTTCTCACATCTTTCTAAAAAACATTCTGTACCCTTGACAAAGTTGTCTCTTGCTCATCATTTTGCAGGAATATTCCCAGTATCGCGCCGCATAGTCCTCATGCCTCCATGAATCCATCAAAGAACGAAGAAAAATATTTTTCTTTTTCTCTTTTCTTTCTTTTTTATCTTGTGGTTAGGTCAGAATTATATATAAGATGCATGTTTAATTTAAAAGTAGCCGTAAGGTATTTAATTTTGTTCCCATTTTCACAATGTCAATTGCGTTCATCATGTACTACTTTGAGTTTATTAACACAGTGTTGCATGCCAGCCGGTGCTGCCACCGTCATAATTGGACGCAGGCGATCGGCATTTGCATGTCGACATTTTATTAATTGTTTACCCGTATTAATGAAGCCATTTATTATTGCATGAAAGAATATTTATAAACGAATTTGGGTTATAAAAATCAAGTTCACAACTTCAATTCGGAAGTCTTCTTTTTTAAGCGTTATTCTTTGTGCAGGCCTTGGAGGTTCCGGTGTACTTCTTGAGATTTCCACTGTAAATTTGATTGTTTCCTGATGTGCTTCAATAATAATTGACTGTTTTCTGAGGTGAAATAAGCACAAGATTCCAAAATGGATTATTATTGCCAAGACGGCATATTGAATGGTGAATTGATGGATTTCATGAGGGTCAAATGGCTCTTGTATGTTTATGTATAAGTCCCGTTTATGACTTATTAATTTAGAGAAGATTAACGTCGGTGCTGTAATGTCACATATTTTTTAAATATCCATCCTTGAACATTCAATTAAATGTTGGTTAGAATGATTTTGTAAGCGGTTGAGATATCATGGCGTGCCTTGATGATAATTTTGACGTCTCTCACCGTACAGTCGTCATGTAAAGCAGTCCACTCTCATTCAAAGTTTTTTGAGTTCGTTTGTCGCGCATAGGAATACAAAATCGCATGTTCGGTACAAGGTGTACAACCAATGATGGATGCAATGAAATCGGTTGTTGGTATTATGGAGACCATTGAACGGTTCACATGCCTTGGTAGTGGCACTAATTTGTATAATTCGAACGTAGTTACATATAAAATTAGTATTTTCACTAAAAAATCATATAATGCCCTTGTATAGTGTTCTGAATATCCATCATCATTATATTAATTTATAGTAATTCGAATTCGGTATGTGCGTTTTCCATGATTAGCAATAATTGTATCGGAAATATAATTAACGAGTTTGTTCTTTCGTTATGAACGTCTGTCATTAGATCGATCATGTTTTCTTGCAAAAATTTACATTGACTAATACACAAAATAAGTATTGTGGCCAGCATGGCTAATGCATTGAATGTCTCAATAAAGTTTTGTAATAGAGCTTCTGATGCTATGTGCTAACCTTCTCCAGTTCCTTCCCTAATTTTGTTATTTTCTTAATGCCTTCCTCCTCAGGACTCGTCTTTCCAATATGATTGCCTGATTCTTGATGATGTCGGAAATGTTGTTCATTGTTGATAATGTTGGATATCTGTTCGGTGACATCATTGTCCAAAATTCCAAGGAGAAGGCTATCATCTTTCAATATTATCATTGCTCCTTCCTTCACATTGGATTAATCCTCTGTAGATTTATTCCGCCTTTGAAGTACTTTTAAAATTATTTACTAGCGCTTATCTGGCGTGCAGGGACATACTTGTTGGATCATTAGATGCATTTACTGACGACGTCATTGGTTCCCCAATCAAGAAGTGTCCTGCAGTTAGTTCTGAGAAATCGCTAGGACTGGAAGCCAAGGGGGTAATCAGTCATAGGTTAATGACATCTAAGCTATTGTTCGGATAAGTAACTTTTTAGAGTTTGATTATAGCCTCCTATAAGCCATCAAAGTATGGCGAATAAGGAGAATAAAATGAAATTTTATTTTATGGTCCACAGACGTGTTTACAATTTTCTCCTTAAATTTTGCGTTTCTCATTATTTCGTACAACTCCTCCAACTGAATGTTTGTGCTAATGAAGTTTTTTGCATTATCGCAATATATATTTTCGCATCTTCTTCACCGTGCGACCAATCGGTTTAAGGCCTCGATCAGTAATAATATAAGATTCTTGTTATTGAATTAAATATCTGCCTTTTCTAATCGATCATCAACTCTTAGAAGGCCTTGTTCGTCGATGTATGGCGTGACTGCGGCTACTGTGCTGAATTCTCTCACTTCGTTATTCTTTAGTAGTTTATAACTTACTTAGTTAGGCTTCTTTCAGTTCAGCTACCGCTAAATATGATGAAATTTCATTTTTCTCGTTAACGCTTTTTGGTTAAATTACGTTTGAATAACTTTATGATCCTAACTATGCATGCCATGGGACATTGTAATTTACTGCAATAATCCTCATGTTCTAGGCGATACAGGAGATCTTCCAAAGCTTTAGTGGTAGTTTGCAAGGATATTTTAATTCACTTTTCTTCATGTTACCTGTTAATCTCTGGTCCTTCAAACAATATGTTTGATGAATTCTATTGCTCTGGGAACAGAATCAAAGAGAAAAAAGAAAAAGAATCAAAGAGATTCTTTGAGACTAGGTCTGCAGGATTCTTAGTGTTTATATATCCCCATGTAGATTTGTTAGTCATTTTTTGGATGACTGCAACCCGTTTTGCTTCAAATTTTTTTTTAATTTTCTTGGATCTTTTATTCGAGCAATCACAGTTTTCGAGTCCGTCTAATAGTAAACGTCAAACAATTTTATATCTAAAATTTCCTTTACATAGAGTATTATTTTCCACAAACCTTGCATAAACATTTAACGCACGACGACAATTGAAGTAAGGATCCCTAAAGAATCAAATATTGCTGATAATTCTGCTAGAATCGTCCACGACATAGTAGACACCTTGTGGTGTGGGGGCTTGGAGACGATGATCTTGACGGCTTGGTTACCTCTAGCAGATCCTCCCAAACCTTTCTGATACCTGTTCACCTCAAAAAGCAACAAACATCCGCCTATCCGTATAAGAGCGGAGAGGTTTCCAAATCGGAAGCTCGTCCGTGGCCTCATAACCAGAGCCGAATACCTCTAAGGTACCTTTGCCAGTTTCAACGCGGCCTACAGACAGAAACGGGTAATCTACAAGTAAATGAACAAACAACAACAAATGGTGCCGTCTCTGCTGGAATGGGCCAAAAAAATTATTTCGGATTGCAAGGCCTCTGCGACAAAAGCTCTGCCCCTCAGACTATCACAAAAGCGCCTGAGCAGCGCCATCATTGTGAAAATGCAAACGCGCACCTAGCTCTGGAGAAGCTCAGATATCAAAGATAGAACTGAGTCGCTCTTTGGCTATATTATGTATACTAATCTGCTTTTATGAAATGCAGGAAATGAGCCCAATTTTATCACCTCCGCCAGGCGCGAGATTCCGGACTTGATTCTATTCCCAGAACCATCCACTCACATGGAAAGTGTCTAAAGAATACTCTCTTTTGGATGACCAATAGATAGAATTTAGACTAGCAAATCAAAAGCCAAACTACACGTATTCTCTTTACCAAAAAAGGACGAGAACCAATCGGACTAAGTATAATGCCGCTCAAAGAAATGCGCTACCGGCACTCTAGGTTGTAACTCGATGAGATGGTCGAAAACAGCGAAGGCCTGCAACAAGACAACAAAGACAGACCCAGAGGCAAATCCAAACCCCATGGGTTTGGAGTTGTCAATCAAATGGCAAAATTAGACAGCCTACAAGAAACTCCTGAATGAATTCAAATAGTTGCGAGAAGAGCTAAACGAGGAGGAAGTTCTGCCTCCAGATGGAGAACCATTCCGACAACTCCCAGTTTCATACTGAATCAACAGGGATACTGGACATCTTTTAGTTCAGAAATTTTGGAAACAATAGTGGATATTCACTTTCCGGGCTGCCAATCCATTCTTGTCAGTTTGTATACTGCAACTCTCAATGTGGTTTCGGCCGCAAAATCTTCAACAGGAGGGGCCACAGAAGCTTTAAACCACAGAAAACTTTAAACCATTCAAATAACTAGCTTTGAATGATATAATGCAGACGGAGTTTCAAAAGGCATCTTTGAGGCAGGCCTGAATCTCACAAAATCATGGATGGCGGTCTAAGTAGTGTTCATTCCAAAAGGAGGCAAAACGTCTTACACGAATCCTAAGGATTAGTGGCCGATAAGTCTGTCACCTTTTTCTTCTAAATAATTTCTCGAAATACTAATAGATGATTATATCAGAAGACTTCTAGACTTTTTTAGTCTTTCCAAAACGAAACATGCGTTCAGCAGGGATGGTCAGTTCAGACAACTCTTCACTTCCTAATTACTGAAAAACAATGATTCATAAGGAGCCTATTCCGGCAGCTTTTCTTGCCATAAAAATTATTGCCGAGAACTAATTTTACAGTATAAAAGAAGCTTTAAAAAATAAAAACAAAAAGTCAAAGTAATAATTTTTCCAATCCGAGTCAAAAATAATCCAACTAGGCCAATTGATGTTGATCATATCCAACAGCAGGAAGGAGAGAAATTAAATTTTCAATTAGCTACGCACAAATTCACTTACAATAGATAGAGATAAAATAAAATAACTCAGAGATACTGAGTCTTTTATTTTCCTTCTAGACGAAGCAAAGTTACACCTATATAATAGAAAACCGATAAAAATACCGATAAAATTCAATAGCCTTAAATAAAAAAAATTTCATTGATCAAGGAAGCAAAACGAATCTTTCAAAAGAATTCAGATATACACGATTTGGAAACTTGACTGGCTAAAACTTATTTAAACCTTTGATAACCATGCTACACATGAATAAGAGAAGATTAGTGATAAGTGATAATAAAATAAGATTTGACTGCTTTAATTGATTGCGTTTTATAAAACGAATAGTATCATTTGTTAAAAAGTTATGGTATCTTATAATTATGCGTCTTGTATTGAAATTTCAAATTACCACAACCTCTTTTCCAGTAAGCAATTGCAATAAAATAAAGTTATTATAATGCTCTAGGACGTAAAGAATCTACCAATGGAAATCCCATTAAAATCGTTTCAGAAGTTTTTGCGTGATGTGCATTCAAATAAACAAAAATTTCAAAAGGATTTTTAAGTTCTCTTACTTTTTTAAGCCCCCCTGAAACAAAAATATAAATACGGGTTCAGTCCTGATTTCCATTTGGTTCAAGTGCATTTTAATTTCGCTCTTCAATTCACCTATATTGCGTTGCACTTCCGAAACTCAGTTTACCCACTAAGTCTCCTCCGCTACTGTAATCAATACGCCGCGTGTGCCCCGTCCACCTTCCAAGTGTTAACCTTAATTTACCACTTTTACTTTTGTTAAATACGAATAAGTCTTGTGCTAACCTCAATTGCTCCATCACTGACGTCCTAACTGATTGGGTAACATCTACTGGACTTTGTGGTAAATGGTTCCACTCAGCTTGTATCGGATTTGCAAAGCGCACATTGACCTACCTCAAAGAGTGCATGCACCTCTTGGTTTATTGTTGCTTTGAGTGCACAGACATTTCGCAAACACACATAATGCTTGCTATCAAGTGCAAAAATGACTCTATTAGTTCCACGCTGACCGAAAATGCATCGTTCACAAGAACAGTCCTTGACCAGCTCAACAAATTATGCATTTCGATTATGCATTTTTTTGAGTGTCGACGACCTAAGCTTAGCGATTATACACGGCAATGAGTTTTACGAGATTAACATATGGACAAGCTCATTTCTTTTCTCTGCTCGTCGTTAAACAATGTTCCCTCTTTAGACGACAAACTTGATAGTGACCTGAGAAGTGTGTGTTACTATCAAAAAGTTTCAGCCGACGCATGAACTAGTTGAAGCGCTTGCATCATTACGCGCCTAGCTGAACCACCATATGCGCTACTCCACTCAAGTGCTAGCAGAAATTTCCTCTCGTCTCATTCCTCTCCCACAAATAGTGCACGGCTTCGACCCTCCTTGTTGAAATCGTCAAGAATATCAGTGCTATTAATACCGAACTGTCTTGACCTCCTCGCCGATTTCAAGGCTTCCACTGCGAGCTTTTTCGCTCGAAGTCATCATCAACGAACTAGCGAGTATATTACCTTTCTACACTATGACCTTAAGGGGGGTTGTCATACAATAGACCTTTTTTATAGGGTTTAAGATATGTTATTTCAGAAAATCCCCTAACTGAAGTGCTACAAGTTTTTATAGGGGTTTTTCGATAATTCAATTTTAAAGTAACAAATTTTTAAAAATTAGTAGCAAAAATACATGAGCTTTTTTACTAATAAACTGAGCTATCTTGAAAATGAATACAGATGAGAAAAATCCCTGACAGCTCGTAGAATAAGGCTTCAGAAGTGAAACGCTGGGTCTCAAATATATTATGTAGACTCGTAAGAAATCATGCGCGCTAACTCAGGAAACATTGTTTTGAGATAGACATGTATTAGCTTAGAAAAAACAATTGTTATTGATCAATTTATTATTTAACAACAACCCTTTCGAAAACAATCCTGAGCCATACACTTGCCCTTCCTACTAACTTTGGTTCTCAGCTTGAGCATGAGCCTTTTACCGTTTAGCTTTCATACCCTCATTACTTCCTTCTGAGCTTTCCGAATTCTTCTCTTATTCACAATATTTACATAATTTTGAAATTTTTTACATAGATGATACCAAACCTCACGATAACTGGAACAAGACTTTTCTATACACTGTATGAATATTGCACCACTTACACCCAGTTCTGAAGCCTTCCTTCCACAAAACATATTCTTTGGAAGATTTAAATACACATTTCAAGAACGGCAATTATTGCCTGCGATGCACAAGTTTGCTATTTTGCTTTATGTGGTTATATTTTCGTGGAAAGGAATGCTCTAGACATCAAAAACGCAAATAACAAATATATCGATTTTTTCGACATTTTTGGTTAAAACCCCCTTAATGACTCCCTTTCCAAATCAGTTATGCCCGCTCCTCCCCCATCAACTTTATCCGTCTGTGTATAAATCAGCGATACCGATTTAATTCTACCTACTCCTGCTGCCACATTAACCAACTTCGGAGCTGCATGGACTAAAGCAGAATAGAACCAAAGACTCAGCAAACTTTCGGATAACAACTCCATCCCTTTTCAGTTTAAAGGCGCCCCCCATCAACAGCTAGAAAATGTGTTCACTTAAATGTAGGATGTCCAACAGTTTCTGGCTTCTCATCCTAGCAAAATACGTAGGCTATTTGTCAGTCGACATTTTAACCCTTAGGAACATCAGTATCTTCAAATGGACCGCGAAATTGGTTAAGTTAATTATAATCCTTCTAATAACACTTAAATTAATAAACCTAGCAATAGTTCCGTTAAAACTAACCCTAAAATTAATAAAATTATACTTAATCCTAAAAACAGTACTATTAAGTTTAGCAATTCCCTTCGTCTCAGTGTCACAACTACCAATCCCATTCTTCGCAAGCATAGCGTCAGCCCTGCAACTCATTATAAGTAATTATATTACTAAAATAAGCCGCCAATCTTCCCACTCCCCACTTCCGCCTTCCATTTCCAAACTTACGAATCCCAAATACAACTGACATTTTAAAATGGGAGCTTTTCCAAATTTTAAATATAGTAGACCGCTCAAATATTTCCACTTTACCCATTCACTCACGACAAACCCAACTACATCTGCATCGACGGTAAAAGAAAAACTAACGTCATGATTTCTATCCACCTTGGTTCTTCATCCTAACAAAAACGACGCAGAATGCACAAACATTCGGAACCATCCATATATGCTGAAGACATGAAAATTTTTAAACGCATCTCATCCGCTGTCGATTCCCATCTCTTGCAGAAAATCTTATCAGCTTCTTCACCTGGTACGCCAAAAACTTCCTCGACCTCAGTGTCTCTAAATGTCAGTCCGTTACGAATTCCCACAAACGTCATTCCTTCACCCCTATCTGTTTTTCATCGAACTTGTAACTTCGGTGTGTGTGATCTGAATTCTACGACAGAGAACTCAATATTCGTTTTCACCTTGGCAACATCTTAAGCAGAGCTAACTCCGGCCTTAGCTTCGTTAAGCGCTAGTTTAGAGAATTTTCTAATCCTTATGTCACAAAATCCCTTTACATCTCCTTTGTCTTTGCTTAAGTACGTTAGCTAGGTATGGTCTCCTGTCCAAGTATTAATAGGAGTGGAGCATATATTCATCCGCTTCGCTCCGCTCTCTGCGCCCAAGGGCAGACATCTTCCATCTCCCGCTCTACGAGAATAGCCTGAAACTGCACGATTTACAACCATTGCTCCTCTTTTTCCGTTTAGACTGCCACCACGCCAGCTACGGCTACTCTGAGCCCATTACTAGCATGCTCCAAGAATGCTACAACCTGACAAATTTTGCATATGCTGCCTCCTAACAACCAGCCTCTCTCTCTTTTGTTGCTCTCGCCCTACCCCTTAGCTATTTACTTTTCAGAAATTAAGATACAAGTTATTAAGTTTTTCGTGTTGTTATAACTTGTACTAAGTTAAAATAAATTAATAACTAAACATTTTTTCTCAAATATATTCAATGTATGTATAGACTGATCATTTCTACAGTTTTATTATTTGTATAGATATTGTAAAATTTGAGAATTTTTAAAATTAATGAATACTTAAGTAGTTACTGAGAATAGTTGTATAACTTCTTCTTTCTTACTTTTTAAATTTTGCAAATATAAGATTTTCTAACCTGTAATGATACGCTGATTGTGGGAATTCTTCATCGGAAAACCTACAATTCCGGTGAGATATTTCCGATTCCTTAACTCCATTTTCATTGGTGATGTCTTCTACTGCATAGTCTATAAACAATTTTGAGTCCGAAATTTGAAAAAACTCAGCATTGAAATAAGGCAAATCTTCCGGACTGTGAACATACATCTGGAATATATTTATGTTATTTTTATTCATGTTGAGTTATAATATAATTAATATAATTTATTTATTTTACTGTAATAAGCCAGAATTTTTCATCATCCACTATTGGTTGAAATTCCAGAGTTCGATCCTCCGTTTCCCTCATGGATTTTAATGGAGCATTTGAAATATCATAATTGCTATATTTAAAATTACTTTGAAATGATCTGTGGACAATGATTTGGCTGAATCTGCTTACTAGTGAACTATGCTATTAGCTATAAAACATCGTCCCATTTCTGTATCTTGAAGTTTGAAAATCTCTTCACAATTTTCAAAATGCCTCCGGTTGTATTTAACGTTTGTAATGATTTCACTACATGATTTTGGCAGGACCTGCAAATATACAAAGAATAAATCTATATGAAAAGTAATCCAATAAATTTGATGTATTTTATGGTAACTTTTCAATAAACTTTACCAATTAAACTCAATTCAAGGCATGCCTCAAATGTAAAGTAAAAGCTTATATTATAGAAGAGGAAGTTACAAATTCTGGAAGTTACAGCTTCTGGAATTTTAGCAATAGGGTGCGCTAAAAATGGTTCAATATTTTAACGCAAAATTTCCACAAAATATAATAATCTTGAATCAAAACTGATACTACTTTAAACTGTTTGATAAAGAACTCGGTTTGCATTCTAGCAGAGTACGACAGCATATATTCTCAGAAATGATTTTAATATTAATTCGTTATTTGTCCCATAAACAGCAAAAGAAATTCATGAGACGACTTTGCTTATATTAGGTTTTTCCTATATAATCGTTTAGTTGTGGCAGAAGAGGTATCCATGATAAATCACTTCTTGGAAGTGTCAGATCAGTCGTGACTTTAGAAACCATTGATAAAGTTGATGGTGTCGGTCGATGGATAAATGAAAAGGTACCTTAAACCTGAGGCCATAGGCATTGAGTTGGTTCATTTCATTTTGCATAATGAATTGTACATGAAAAACTTTTCGCAAGGTGAATGCAATATTTGACTTTATCAGCAAAAATTGATCGAACTACCATTCGAACTATTTTTGCATCACTTCTACATATTCACTTGATCTAGCTTAATCGGTACCCGGTACTCAAAACTAGCTGGAGTACTTTGCTTTGAAGTAACCTTAAGTTAATCTCGAAATATGTTCTGAGAAGCGCGTTGATCTATAGATGCCAAAAATAAATTACATAAATCGAATTGTTGTCTTTAATATCAAGCTAAATTACATGTTAAATCAAATACATGCCTCGGTTATGCATAATAGCATTCGAAATTATATATATGTTCTTTCACTCTATTCCCCTTGAGATATTTAGATTTTAGTAAATGCGTTGAATGCGTCATGAATGCGTTATTAAAAGTATTATACTACTTTAATCTATACTGAAGAATTTCCAGTATCACAGTTTATATTTTTGAGGGCAAAACATATTTCGCTACTGAACTATATTTATGAATCATGGACGACAATACACTTTAACCCGTTACGGTCACCGGAGGTCCAAAATACGCCACGAGCTTTTTTACTAGAAATTTCTTTTAATTCCTTTTTGCAAGTGAAACGTTAATTTTAGACAAGTAAACGATTGGATCTTGTAAAGAAGGCCTTTTTATATGTCCATAATTTTTTATGAGGTGAAATCGCAAGTAATTGATAAACAGTAAAAGATTTACCGTGTGACCACTACGTTCTTATTTGGAGGTGTGACCGCAACGGGTTAACATGTCTTTTATAGAGTATGGTTTAACCGCAGTAGTAAATTTAATCTTAATCTAAGGTAATCATAGTGCCTAGTTAATTTAAAGACTCGTAATGTATTTATATACGATATGGATGAATGGGTAGTTCATATATGGTTATTGTGAAGAACCTGATCTACCCGAACATATTTATTGTATTGTAAATATTCTATGGCAAGGATGAAAATAGTTCAAAGCTCTATACGGTTGTATTGGTAGAGCTCTCAAGCATTGCTTCCGTCAGTCCTGTTGGTTCGAGAGAAAAAAAAATTTCTTGATTGCATTTAAAGATAAGTGTAAAGAGGACAAATACTGCCAGCAATCAGCAATATCAATAATCAAATATCTCAACTACGAACGTCTGAGGTGTATATCATCAAGAATTTAACAGCTATGCTGTAGTTGCTACGAACACATTCTCGAATATAATGTCGTGCGATGTAAGCAGCCAATAAAAATTAAGGAGTGCAATCGCGAAGGATAACGCATATGTAACACCTGCCAACTTAATGTTCTTGATTTTTACAAAGATTTTAATGTTTTAATATATTCAATATACTTTTTTTCAATAAACCGATTGTACCGTTCAAAGATGGTCAGAGAAATTTATTCAAATTAAAATATTCAATAGCTTACTAGTACTAAGCATTATAGTGTCTGGGATATGAGGTGCCCTAGTGTAATATGTACATTAAAATTACTAAAACATGTCGACATAACAGCCAACATAAAGTATATTAGACCTCCTTAAGAGGGCAAAAATAACCCCACCCGTTTTTCGAGTAAAAAGCACATGGCTAGCTTAGAGGAGGAGCTCAATCTGAGCCCGATTATAAACTAGCCTGAAGATCAACCAATTTTAACGATCTATAAGGAATATAATGATATCACTTAAAGAGTGATTTTTTAAAAAACATGGATGCCAGCACCCATTCTATCCCAGTGGTGCACAACCAAGCACCAATCAATCAAAAGATGTACAGACTGCCCAAAACTCAACACGAGGTAAATACCAACAATTGCAAAAAATACTTAGCAATGAAATGGTTCAGCCAAGCAAAAGCCTTTGTAGTTTGCCACTTTTAGTAGTCCCTAAAAAGCTAGGGTCAGACGGCGAAAAAAGATCGAAAGTCGTAGTCGATTTCCGCAAAGTAAATGAGCAAGCAACAGGTGAAGCTTTTCCTCTTCCACCGATCGAGGACATATTAGACTAGTTATATAATTTGCATTATTTTACAACCCTCAATATGGCCAGTGGCTATCACCAGGTCTTAGTTTATCCTAAATATTGCCCTAAACTGATATTTAGTGCAAATTATTGTCATGAGGGTAAAAGAAGCACTCCCAGAACCTGGAAAAACGGTGTGCATCTAAACCTTACGTATTCCTAAAAAGGAATATCAAAAATTACATTAAATGTTGCCTGAAATGCCAAAAAATGAAGACATCCCCTGAAACCCGAATGCCAATGAGAATTACGGACAAATCAGAACGATCATTTGGCAAGATTTACCTTGGCGTTGTAGGCCCACTCGAGGAGTGCACCTAAGGAAATAAATACACTCTCACTTTCCAGGACAACCTCATCAAATATGTCTATTGGTATACTACATTCAACATGGAAACGGTAACTAAGTATAGCGCGAATCTGCTTCCACGAATTCATTACACAGTACCGCATTCCAAAGCAAATTGTTACTGCCTAGAGAACTAATTTTCTCAGTGACCTGTTTGAACAAATTGCGAATTAAGAAATTACATATTTTAGAAAAGTAATCAGATCAAGACTGCACTTCCTGATTACACCCCAAATATAATATAAAAGACTATTTTGGGAAACTGAGGAGCTCTTTAAGGTAATAACTTTTCTGGCAGTTGAAGAGGAAGTGTGCGAAAATAATTTTCAAAAACATGTGTCAAGAAACAAAGAAGGTCGCTTCGTAGTTTCGTTGCCATTTAAAAAAGGTACTCCTCTAATCGGATAATCAAAACAAGCCGCTTTCAAACTGCCATGGAAAGAAAATTCGAAAGGGACATTTCTTTTAAAAAGCAATATATTGATTTTAGGCAGCAATATCTGTATTTAAATCATATGATTGATTTGAATCATATGGTTGATTTCGAAATACGAGCAAGAGCCAAGCGCTGCAAGTCGTTTTTATTTACCTCAACATGCAATGTTCAATAGCTCACCGAATACAAATTTTCGCGTCGTTTTCAATGGTTCTTACAAAAGCATATCAGATATTTCATTTAATGAAAAGCTGCTAGTAGGGCGAGTAGTACAACCAGACCTCATTAGTATCCTTTCGAAAACATCCTATCGGATTTTCTGTTGAACTAGAAAATATGTATCATCAAATTCTGGATTCATCTTAAGATAAAAATTTTCAACGCATTCTGTAGAAGAATCAATTAACCAAGTCTATTCAGCGATATCGCCTGTGACTTACGGTACTTTATGGGTACCATTTTTAGCAACAACTTAATCAAATTTCCACTGAAAGCTCACGCAAGTATCCTTAAACTAACGAAATGGCAACCCAGTGTTCGTGACCTACTTGATAAAAATAAAATCACAGAAAATATGGCGCCATTAAATAGTAAGGATCAAACTATGAAAGTGCTTGGAGTTCACTGGATTTCAGTCCATCATCCTTTGATTCAGCAAGTTCTTCAAAACGCATTATACTGTCAGAATCATCATGGAAATTTGATCCTTGGAGTCCGCTTGCACCTGTGGTTGTATCGATAAAAATCTTAATCTAACGTCTGGGGAATGATATATAGTTAGGACAGCATTCTTCTAAATCACATTACAAAAAATGGGCAAATTTTAAGCGTGATTTGCTGGCATCAGCTAAAATAAAAATACCCAGGCGCACCTATTATTCAACTACAGATATCCATCTACGTGAATTTGCAGACGTGTCCAAAGATGCAGCGGTTATTTATAATATTTCGACTGATCCTACTTGGAAATTGAATTGCACGCATTGTTGCCGGAAAATCAAAAGTATCACCTGTCCAGCAAGAGGTACTGCCTAGGTTAAAGCTATGTCGATCAGTAGAAAAAATAAGAGAAAGTCTAGAACTCAAAAAGGTCACTTTACATAGTGTTATCATGGTTATCAGATATTTCTCGAAAATAGAAAACCTACGTCGCTAACAGAACCGCAGAAATCCTTAAGTTTATTCCCAGAGCCAACTGGAGGTATGTGCCCTTGCTTACTAGAGTATATGTATGAGCAAGAAAATTAGCAACATTGAACCTTTGGTGGAAAAACCACATATAGTTGAGAGAATCTTTAAATGCATGGCCAAGGAACATTTCTACAAGGATTAATAGTACTGCTCGCAAGAAGGAAGGAAAGTCGGAAATTTTAATTAATTTTACTTTATATATGATGACACTGTCTTGAAACTAACTTTAAGTGTTATTTCATTCAGTAAATTGATCCGCATATTGGAGTATTGCTTACGCGCCAAGCAAAATATTGAATATATGTATTATTCATTTCGGTTTCAGAAGTTAATGAGGTTACGAAGATTTGCTGTCGATGTGTACAGCAGTGTATATTTCCATCCGAGCTAAAAAATAAACATACATTTACCCATCTCTTCAAAAAGTCCAATTGCTGCCTTGCTTAAAAAGAATATACAAATCATGCGTAACATGCTTTAAACAACAAGCTGCTCGATCAACACAGCTTATGGGAAATCTTCCACATCCATTCTACAATGTGGAAAGAGATTACGTAGGTCCCATAAAATTATATATGAAACTTGGCCGCGGAGCCAAATCACTTAAGGCATATATATTCGTATGCCTCGCCACCAGAGCTTTACATCTTGAGCTCATAATCAGTCTTTTTATAGTAGCCTTGCGACGTTTCATTTCTCGTCGAGTAATATTTGGAAAAGTACTTCCTGGTAATAGGACAAATTTTGTTGACGAAAAACGATATAACAATGAATTCCACGAGCTTACTTTGAAAAGTACCACTAATGAAAATATTTCTCATTTTTTTTGTATAACATAATATTGAATGGTTTTTTATACCACCAGGAACTCCCCACTTTGGCAATATGTGAGAGCCAGGAGTCAAGTTGGTTAAATGCCACCTGCGTCGAGTGATAGGCGAAACTATTCCTTCTTCCAAAGAGATCAACGAATCCGCGTCCATAGAGGAACAGATCCTTAAAATAATAGAGTACAATAACAATTCAATTCGTAGCACAACAAATAGAAAACCAATAGACTTTGTAAACGGGACGACTATAACGAAATTAGCGAAAAAATACACAAAAAAGAAAAAGTTATTAATAATTTGAACGCCACTAGAACCGACGTTGAATTCGAAGCGGAACCGAATTTCATGAAAGAAATTATAAGCGGTGAAAATCATTTAATTACTAAAAAACCCACATTCAGAAACCCAAAAATACCAAAAGGTAGGAAAAATCCCAGTATCAAATCCAAGCGCAAGTAAACGAAATTAACATCGCAAAAATTATTATATTATTATATTATTATTAAATATAACTAGATAAATAATCTGAAATGACCTCTAAATAAATCAAGACAATATGCCCTATAAGTAACCAAAATAATAATTAATGGTTACATAACCAAAACACCAATTTTTATAAATAACATTGAGTGAACCCTAAAATACTGAAAATAATGTTGCAGGAATACAATGTCACCGATAGTACTTTTAGCGGGAGTGTTCTTATGGACTTTAGAGATAAATTACTCGAAATAAGAAGAAATCGAAATACATAACCTAAACATGAACAACGGATACATTATACTTAAACAGGGAAACATGAGAATAGAACCACAACAAAATACTTCATATTAATACCACAGAATTTGAAACAGCAAAGGACCAAATTAAGGCTACCCTTCTAGCCCTATTTTAGGAACCGAACTGAAATTCATTACTGGAACTCAGAGGAAGTTGAAGTCAAACAAAAACTAGACCAACTGATTGAGTATAACAGGAAACTTATCATAGAAAACAATAAGCAAATCTGAATAAATAATGAAGTTTGAAGTCAAATTCAAAACATAACTTCATACATAAGAAAACAGCAATTAGCCATCTGGCAATATATTAATAGTAACAACAATAAAAGCAAAGAAACTAACAACAATAAAGGATGAAATTAAACTAATGCAAAATGTCTACCATATAAAATAAATCCCGACATCGTCATACTATGAAACCATATAGACCACATCGAAAAGGTCTACTTACTTTCTAGTAAATTGGAATCTGGCGAAAAACATCCTGACCACAAAAGAACTAAAATTTTTTTTCAAGCTTAGGAACCTATGAGAACATTAAAGTAATGGTTAATTCCTGTAAAGATCAGATAATATTTGTTCTCTTGATTCCCAAGTTCTCCGACCGCACATATTCGAAGATACTCTTAGAATGTATCCCTGACTCAAATAAAAAATCTTTATTCCTGAACGATCCTAGTGGATGAAGACAATACGGCTTACGAATTCCCGGTGATGGATATAATGAAGAAAAATTTAGTTGTAAATGATTATCTTAAAAACATTGTAAATTCAAAGAAGTCTACTGCACTAAACAAATTTTCAATGCAGAGGAAATTAAAGAGGCACCAGAGGGCATCATCCTCACAAAGAATGTAAAAGAAACAACGATCGAACCAAATTGTAACAAATTGAGCATTAAAATAAACGGAAACGACTTAGTAAAATTTAAAAATTGTGAAATAAATATAAGTAACCAATCTTTTGTAAATTTGGAAACAAAAATCTGCGATAAAATAATTCTACCAAAACGAAGACAAGGCAAGACATAGTTATAAATAAAAATTAAATAAATAATTATAATAAATTAGGAGAATTCTAAAACATGTAAGTAACACGGAATACATAGAAGAAATATCAGTCAAAATACGAGACCTTAAATCTTTCAAATGGGCATCGACGTTTTAGTAATTCTAAGTATACTCGCCGCTATTATAATATTAACAAGTTCAACCTGGCGTGGGTCATCATCGTGGCTGTGCTTTTATCTGGCGGCATGATCTACTCGTCATGCGGAATATGAAAAGTGCGCCGGGCTGAACGTGTCAAAATATAAAACAAAAAAACAGAAAATTAAAATCCATGTAAAAATAACTTCATCGGAGCTTCAATCAAACGGTGGGGGTGTTACAAGCATCAGACCCTCAGTCAACATAATTTAACGTAAGTTTACACTTCTCCAACTTTTCCTAGAATTCATAAAACTCTTCCCCCAAACTCCACATTGTTTCACACACAGCACCCATACGTGATCCGTGCTAAATGCACAAATTGTACAAAATATGCATTTCCTAGGAACAAATGCAATTTCAAAGAATGGCACCTTGAAATTTCCCACGCTATTTACCGTTTTGACCGATTAGTCTGTGACAGAACCTTGTCTAAACGGTTATTTGCATATCTATAGAAACCGCGTAGTAAAATCAATCTGTAAATGTGAGTGTAAAAAATTATAAAGTAAAAGTCTAAGAATTCTTTTAAATTATTATAAAGACCAATTGTGAAAACCAGTTCTGCCCTGATATTGTGAAGGGTTACCATTTATTGTGTCATTAGCACCGATTTTAACTTTGAACTGTTAGGGACGGTGCATACTAGCGCCACTATAAATTACTCTATTATAAGTAGGCACCCACCCTGTTCTATTTGCAAAGAAAAATTCCATTTAAAGTGCCACAGCCAACACAATCCGAGAGAAAACCATTGGAAATAAAAATGTAGTTATCTATTCGGACAGTCAAGCTGCACTAAAAGCTTTAGAGCCCCCATTAATTGACTCGAAATTGGTTAGTGAATGCATCGACTCGCTACATTATGTTGATCAAATAAATGATGTATCGATTATCTGGATCATTAACTACTGCGATACCGAAGCTAATAAAGTTGCCGATGAGCTTACATGACAGGGATCTAACTCAAAAATGATAGGCCCAGAACCTTCTGTAAGACTAGGACCAGATACATCAAATAGTTATAAAAACTAAAATGCAATAAAATTGAGGCACAAGCTAAGGAAGCATTAAGTACAAGGTGTTCGGTAAATAATTGGAAAACAGTATGTCAATCGATTACTTGCTGCGTCCTAATCAAACTTTTGCGTCATGAAATGTAGTGGTTTTGAAATATTGTAAAATGTATGAAGATATATTTTACAAAGAAGATCAAAACCTTAGTTTCAGAAATCAAATAAAATATGAAATTATAACAGTGGATGATGTGCCCATCTACACAAAGTCTTGTAGATACCCACACGTAAATAAGGAATTTTGTCCTCAGATAAAATGTTGGACCAGAAAATAGTTAATTAACTTTGTTTGGATTAAAAAATGCATGCTCTACTTTTCAGAAAATAATAGATAACGTTTTAGGTCATGTACATAGAAAGAATTGTTTGGTTTACTTATCATACGTAAGGGTATTTCCCACATAACTCCAAGAATATAAAGAAAATCTAATATAATTGAAAATAATAATATATAAATAATTTGTAAGTCCATTTAGCCAAGTCACACCTTCTTCACAAGGAGATAGCTAATATATTACTGGAAGTTCGAAATTTGTGAGCTGGCACCTAAAATTGGAAAAGCTTAATTCTCTTATATTTCACAAAAAAGGACCCAGAATATGAATGAGGAAGGACTGAAAATAATATTAACGTGGGGTCCTAGCGGTATGCGACCGACGAGAGCTTGTAGGCCAGTTTTGTGGCCACCGCCTGGGCGAGATGTTTGACAACAAAAGATCTCTCGCCATAGAATGTCAGGAGAGAAGGACAGGACTGATGAGAGAAATCGCGGTTCCGCCCGCACTCGACCCACGACGTATGGGAACCCCATACGTCATTTGGGGAAATCACTTCACATTTCACATATTTCCTAGTATGTATAAATTCTCAAATGATTTTTCTGTTCTAACAGTACATGCTGTTCCGGCTGGATAAAGTCCTTAAAACGCTTTATTGTTTTTTTTTTCATCTTTTATTTCGACTCGAATTTTCCGAGAACTAAAATTAACAGCAAATATGTTTTGTTTTTCAATCGTTCTTCTGCTAGGAAATGATTTTCACAAATTATAATATATACAATATATAAAGACAAACGACCGCGGACTTTTCAGTACGAATTGTTTTCACATTCCGCTGTCTGTTGACTTTTGCTGGATTCCTCGAAGACCTGAACTCTCTTTTGACTTGCTTTTTTACGTTTTTCCCTATATTTTGATTTTTGTATTTTATATTTATTTTTATTTTTAATTGTTTTTCATTATTTTTTTCGGTTTTGTTTTACTTTCCTTTAATTTTTCTCTATTTTTTTTTTGTAATTCTCTTATGTCTTTTGATTTCTTTATTACTAACGGTAGTTCGTCGCTTCACGACGTACAGAAGACATTTGCATTTTACAAGGATCCGACTTCTTTTTATCCGACTGCAAAAGCAGGGCTATGTTTGTAGCGCGTATCTATGTATGTATGTGGAAATGTTAATTTCTTGATAGCATCCCAACGGCTGGATGGAATGAGGTGTCATCCGACGGACTCATTAATACCTCAAGCCACTCGACCGGTCCGCTAGCTGATATACTCTAGCCCTATCGCAAGGCGCTGCTAGTTCTGAGGTTGGGATGGCAGTGGGTAATTAAATTCTTGTAAAAAGAAAAAAAAGAAAAGGAAGGTTATCTCCTGCCAATTCCTTGTTTAGCAGACTTTAACCTTTAACCTTTACAACTATGGTGGAAGGCAGGACATCCAAGTCAAAATGTCTACGGTGAGCGATCAGTCGCTCTGTCATGACCTCCTATTAAGATGGTCGTATTCAAATTAAATTCATGTAAAAGAATTGGTTATGTTTATTAGAGGATTTCTAACTAAGGGCGAAAATTTCTCTATTAAAGGTAATAAGCCTCAAATCGTCAAAGAAAGGTGTCCCCTTGAGCTGACCAGTCAGGTCGCTACGGCAGGGATGGTCCGGAGGATCCTCTCGGTCAGGTCAGCTATCCGATTGGCCAATACCTACAGTTCCAAAGAATTCTCCGGGCGTCGTAATTACGGCGGTCCAGTAGGCTCCATCCAAGAAGACACCTCCGCTGCCAGATCGCCAGGACGTCGAAGCTTCGCCGGGATTCCGAGACGGAGGGCTGGCACTCTGCTAATATCCGTAATAAGGGTCCCAGCTTCATCGCAGTCGCAAGGCTTCCAGGCTGGGCCTTTCAGATTCGGAAAAGAAAGCAAAAAACAGAGCACGGGGGCTCTAGAAAGAGGGTGGAATGGACAACAAGAACAGCAGACTCTAAATGGGACACTAAAATGAGGCAGGGTATTATCAATTGTGTCGACCGCTGTACTTAGGGCACCTAACTACCCCAGGCAAAGGCGCGCTAGTTAAGTGTTACCGACGGAATATCTTCTTAAGGCTACCGAGATATTTTGAGAAAGAGATGCGACTATGCGCTGGCTTCAAACAAATAATACTGAAGTAAGTCCGGAAGGATTTCAAGCGTTACTGGTTATAACTTTATTTATTTATTTATCTAATTTTATTCTTTTTTAGCTGAATAAAGATTACCTAATTAAATGAAACACAACTGAATATTCGCAATATATATCTCATTATTTTACTTCGTTATTGCGGTGAAGCGCCTAAAAGACATAAATTAAATGGGGTCTCTGCGGAGCCCTCGCGTGGAAAGGGTTAAAGTTTTATTTGAATAGAATTCATTTATCACATTAATTTCAAAGTTATCTTGTTGAACACCGGGTAGCGGAAAGAATAGTGTGATAAGGTTTACGAATCGAATGCAAACCTGCAGAAAGTTAGATCTATGCAAGTTCCATCACTCATGGTATGTTCATTGGTATCAATTTTTTTAATTCTGAATGATTCCATAATTGGAATCATTCGACACATGGTTAGTGAAATTAAAAAAATAAGCCTGCAGATTTATTTAAGTAATCAGGGAAGACAAAATTTCACAGAAGAGACGAAAAACGATCCCGTTTTGGAATAAGTCAAAAATAAACAAAAATATTTGTGGAAATTTTGAAATAATTTTTATGTGGGAGAAGACAATTTTTCTAGTTTATCGTATACTGATACCGAGTTCACTTAAATTTGACATTCTTAAGTTACTTCATGAATCTCATTTAAGAATATGAAAAACCAAACAGCGCGCTTAGGAACTAGTCTATTAGCCTGGTATGGCCTGGCATGTCCTGTCAAAGGTATAGGCGCGCAAATACGAAGGAGCCGATGATTGCTCATGAAATCCTTGAAATATCATATTTTAGTGGCTCGATGTAATGGAATTAAACGAATCTCTCACTTAGTAATAGTGGATTATTTCTTACAATATTTGGACGTCGAAAGCTACATAAGGAAACAGCGGAAGCAATAAGAAACAAACGTAAAAACGCGTTTGCAGTCCATGGAATCCCACGTATTATAATGGTAGATAACACGCCATCTAATTCAATTGGGTTTCTGGAATTTACAAGAGAACTTGACATTGAAATAAAACAAGACCTCAGTATCCTCTGTAGACATAAAAGGCACAAACCTAGGACACTTACCGACAAGAATAAATTTCTTTAAAAAAGATAAATTTTTTGAAGTTAAAGAGTCATTAGAAAGTAATGCAAAAAGAAATAAAAAATATTTTGATAGAAACCCAAAGCAGGTCAAACTGGCCAATAGGATCTAATGTGTGGGTCTAGCGGGAAAAGTATGGGAAAAAGGAAAAGTAAAGGAAAAGGACAATACACCGCGATCGTATTGGATAAAATCGAAAATGAGGCACTTTTTAGAAGAAATTCGAAATTCTTAAGAGACCGAAAGCAATAATAAAGCGGATGTAATGAGAATATTTTTGAAATATCTGTGCACGCATTTTCATACAAAACTACTAACGAAATGTGTTGATGCTGCTTTGTACCTGCCTGGCGCGTGATTACTTTGTGGGGCTGCCCGTAGCGTGCAGAGCCATCGGCAAGCAAATTCGTTGCCGGTGGTGCTGTCCGCTGTGTTGCAAGGGCGAGAGCGTAATGCGTTTTAGCGGCCTGGTCAGGTGGCGTGACCAGAGTAGCGGACCAGCCGGCGAAAACGAGAACGTGGCAACTGGGTCGAGCGCCGGTAGAAGACAATCGATTCTTGCGGACTCGTTTCATTGAAGTAGGCAAGAGGAGTCGGATTTGGGCGAGCGGAAGAAATTTTTTGGAAAGTTGAATGAAAGTTTTACGTGAGTGAGCAAAAGAAGAAAATCACACACAAAATAAAAATAAAAATTATATAAATAAATAAAAACAAAAAAAGGAAAAGGTGACTAAAATAAGATAGATCAAAAAAGAAGGAAACAAATTAGAAAAGTGACTAAAATCAGAGAAAGAACAGCAAAATCAAAAGGAATGAAAAAAAGAAGCGGTGAATGCGACTGCGACGGCAGCGGCGATAGCAGCAGCAGTTAGTACCAGTGTCGATTCGCCACACCGTATACAGATTTTTGTTTTTATTCTTTTGTATAGTCTAGCCACGATAAGGTTTTCATAAAATTTAAGTTTTTTGGTAAAATGTGATGGAGATGATTGAATATAATTGTTTTGGTGTTCCTCGATCGCCTCCTTTCCCTAATTGATCCCTGACCGTGAAAAGGATTTCCCCCAAAAATGTTACTGGAAAAGGGGAGATCATGGGGTGGCGAGGGACGGCCAGATGAGAGCAAAATAAAGAAACTGCTACTGCCTGAAAAACACATTGAAAAAAGACACTTGGGTGGGGGAAAATTTGAACCCCGATTGGGACAACGTAATTTTTTCGGACGAGGCTTCTTTTAAGGCACGTTCTTCCATCAGACATACCTGGTGTACCCACGCCAATAGATTCATCCAGTGGACCCTCCAACACCCCGCCGGTGGTGTTGGTGCATGTTTGGGGCTGTTTCTCAAAACAGGGATTTGGGACTTCGTACATATTTACAGACAATTTAAACGCTGCTAAAATGGTCAAAATATAGCAGAAAGCTTCTGCCCAAAGGTGGTTTACAAGAAAAAACGCACATTGGCTACTGTAAGAAGACAATGATCCGAAACATCGGAGTGATCTTTGTTCTACGTGGAAACAAGAAAACGACGTTGATGTACTAAATTGATCATCGTAGTCGCCGGATGCAAATTTTATAGAAAATGTTTGAGCACTCATGAAGTTGAAGCTCATAGGAACGAAGATCTAGACTGTCAAGCAATTATTTCGTCAAATCCGACTTATATTAGGTTTTTGTCTCCAAATCATGCTATTAAATTAGTAGAAAACATGTCTCGGAGAGTCCAGTCAATTATTGATAATGAAGACTACTGGACTACTTATATAATAATAAAGCATCACAATAAAGCATACATGTATAACGTATTTACTTTTTTCAATTTATTATCCCAAGTCCTTTTTTGACTTTTGCCTTACAAGCTCTTGTCAAACAGACTGTAGAAGATCATGGTGAGTTTCGTGTGGTAATTGAAATGATTGATATTATTGGATGTAACCAACATCACTGCTATTTATTTAACGTGCATCTTTGCCAAAAGATTTTCCAGCATTAGAGAAATTAATTGTCCCTTTGGATTCCGAGTATTTTATTAGTTAGGACTTTTGCCCTTATTGCGTTTCTTAAAGTGAACAATTTCAATTAATATTATTATTTTCCATTACTAATTTCATAATTTTAATCATTATTATTATTTTTTATTATCAAAAATCGATTAATTAACTAAAAGATTAAAAGAAAAATCTGCTCTTTTTCCTGTAATACTAATTGAATTTTTAATATGTAATACAACATATTAAGTAACATGACGTCGTCACAATAAATTAAGAAGCAACTGAAATACGCCTCTTTAATGCAAAGTTTTTATATTTCTTAGAATAAGATTATAAATAACTACTTTCTGATCCATTTCCATATATAATGGTTTTCATTTTAATAAAGGAATGCTTCTTCTCAATCGAGAATTCCCTTAACCGAGTTCAGTTCATATCTCAATTCACCATACTAACAGTAACACTAGAGCTGAGAATGACGTCACATTGACGTCAGATTGTGTTTATCGGTTGAGATTTCTGTCAGTTGAGAGTTACAAAAACGGGCTTATAGTTTTAAGATTTCATTTTGTTATTTGTTTGATAAATCTTTTTAATTTTTGTTTGTTTTCAATCCATCCTTTTTTCAGTGATGATTCGTCAGGTGACTGTACCCTGGCAATACTTGGACAGAAAACCTACAATCTATCTGTTGTCTTTCTGACTCAATTCCTTCGTACGTTATTAACTCTTCCTGCAGGGGCATCCTCCGATTTATGTCTTTTTGGCGCATTAGCAATATAATTCAAGAAAGAAAAAATAAGTATCATGGTTTTTCGCTTAATGACTAATAAATACTCAATACTTTTTTCTGTTTATTAAAATCAAGACATACATTATTAAAAGTTAAGATTTATTCATTAATTTTGCTTTCGTGTATTGCATACAAAGGTGTAAAATTAAAAGAACAAAGGTTAAATTTATGCGAAGCCGCACGTTATTTGATTAATTACTTATTTTTCTTTTAACTTACACACTAAACACTCGCTCAACGCTCTAGCTCCACTAAAAGTACGCAAAAGGTTTTCACGATCCGATAGCCAGTGAATGCCAAAAACTACGATTTTCAGACGCTTCTACCACTAAAACTACTGCACGTATACTTATACGTATATATTAAAGGAATTTATAATTTAGAAATTTATTGAGCGGTACTGAATAATCCAGATTCAGTGAATAGAAATATAACAAAGATCTGTGTAAAATATAATTAAAATGGTCTAACTTTTTATTAGGACAAAGATGAATTATTACCATTGCCATAATTTTTTTTTCTAAATGCACAAATAAATTCTCTGAAAGAAAACTCATAGTGTATCAGAAAAATATTACTAACAAATATTTCGTTATAGGTTATATGTTAAATAATGTAAAGCTTAACAACTGGCGTGGCGTTGAAAAGACGGCCCAATTTTGGTTATATTGCTGTAGATACTTCCCAACCTCTTCTATTTATTTTACTAATATTTTGACAATTATGATATTCCGGTATCAAGCAATTTCAGTTAGACTATTTTCATTACAAGAGAATCGTGCAAAATGAAACTCATTGTATATCTTGCAATAGGAATATTTGTTGAAACCATATCAAACTAATTTATGATCTACGAGTATGCTATGACGGAGACAAGAATACCCAAGATCGGACTAACTGACGTTATATTAAAAAAAAAATGTATATTCCTATTGATTACCTGCAATTCTTTTATTTAAAAACCCGCGACTTCGTTCGCATGGACTTAGGTTTTTTTAGGAGCGTAGTAATACATCTGGGGATGGATGTGTCGATGAAACTGAACAATTTTCTTAAGGAAGCATTTCTACCTCCCATTTTAGATTGTAGATTTGAGAGGTAGGCATAAGAAATCCCGCACTTGGACTATGTGATCCATTGTACATACCTAAGAGAATGATCTGCCAACCCATTTAAACTCATCATTTTTCATAAGCCAATAGTAGTTGGGCTCGTTTAATAACGCTTATAGTTTTGGACAGCGTAAAAGTTCCGGGCTCGTCATTAGTTATTATATTTAATATGCTTTCTCCAAGACGTCTGTATATTCGCGAAAGTCATGCACACAGTGGTGATTGAACCATACGCATTTTGGAAGGTGCTTGTTGAGTCTGCAATGTCCTGTTAGGATGCTGATTGCTAGACTGATCTCGCTCCTTTTTCAGTTGATCAACAACTTACTTGTGTGAAAGCTTTTGCTTGTTTGCAGTCTGCCCTATTTGAGCACCTTGTGTTGTGCTTCCTCTCCACCTCCTCTCTACAAACAAGCTGCATTCTTGGTAACTTTATCCTTTTCCGCACCCAGTGGACTCTTTCAGAGGATGATCTTTACTATATTTCCATGAATGCTTCCTCTGACAAAGAGGTTCTCCTGACTGACCATCTTCCCGGTAGTGGACTTTGTCAAGTGAGCGGCGTTCCCAATAACCAGGACAGACAAGTCGACTTAATTTCCTCGTCCGACGCAGTAGTTACTGAATGTAACCACCTCTTTTCTACTTTTGATCGATATCATCCCTCCTGCTCTTTCATATCTCCTAAGCACTGGGTTTCTTTTAAATTAATTGCACAGTTCTTCTGTCGTGCCTCAAGGGTGTCACTTCGGACGGCTTTTATGTAACATTTTTATAAATGACATACTTTCACTTTTATATGATTCTAAAATTTTCACGTTAAACGTCTTTCAAATCGATAACGAGAACATGTCACCCTTGCAGTTATGTAACCACATTTCTTGCGAGATTCGTTGAAATTTTGTGAAGATTTCAGACTTCCTTGGCTATGGTGCCTTCTCGACGGATCACTATGCGCCAGAAATAAAGGAAAGAGGTCAAAAGGGGAAGAGGCCAAAAAGTCCAGCCACCTGGACTAAATGACCTAGAAGACGGAGGGAGCTTTCCAGATTGAGGCAAGCGCAGGAGCCGCAGCCATACACGGGTGGACTCACACAGTGGATCTGATGTATTTCTGTTCATGTTATAGATTTGTAAAATAAATGTACTCTATATGTCATTGGGTTTCGTTCATTTCATTGCTAAACTGTACTCGTCAACCAACCCACTGAGCAACGCATAAGACGTTTCACGGAAATATTTGCGGCTTATCTGATTCCAACCAGCTTGATTTTGCTTTTTGGGGACGATACAAAGGTTTTTCGTATTGTTTCTTTAAATCGTAATTGCGAGGTTTTAAATGTTCACTTACGGCCTTTTATAAATTTTGTTCCATCAATTCACTTTTTAGTGTACTGTAAAATCTTTTTGTCAGAAAAAAAAACTCCTTTATTATTTAACTAGGTAACTGATGGCTGTTTCCTGGCTCATCTTAACGAAACCAAGAATTTGGGTGCAATAATAATATTTGGTCGCCATTCTATAATATCTAAATTTAGCGCGTCGGATTGGCTTTTCGAGAGCTTCCTTGGAGTAATCCACCACTTTTGCCTCACTATTTCGATCGACTTAAACTTGTTAACTTAATTTCGATTTAACATAGAAGTGATGTTTCCAGAACTGCTTTTATTTTTTAGTGTTTTCATGGAAACATTGACTCCCCGGCTTCACCAAAATCTTTTATATTTAATGCCCCCCATTCGCTCCTTGACATAACCCGACTTCTTAAAGACCACTACGCATTGAATCATTGAATATCTTCAATGTCCCGCTGTATCAATAATAATTTTGACAACATTGATTTCAATATATCTAAAAATTGTATTAAGGCTACATTGAATTGAATTTTGTTTTAATTATCTATTGTTTGTAAATCATCCTTCAGTTTCTCTTTTTAGTATCAGCCTTTGATGAATGTGTGTATCAATAAATAAATACATTAATGTAACGAGTATGTAGGTATGTCGGATTATTGAGCGCTTTAATACTTAAAGTACAGGACTACTGCAAGTTTAAGATAGTACTCTCTTTAACTGTAATAAAATGTTGAATTATTTTATAGTTCTGCGTAGCATGACGCGCGTAGAATTCCAGAGATTCTAAACATTTCTGATTCGGAGACGTCGAATTTTATATTAAATTGTGATTTTAAAGAAATTGTAACGTCCAATTTGGACGACGAAATGTCATCAACATGAATCCTACCATATACGAATTATTCAGGGAACTTTCTGCAGGAATTTTTGCTGTAGTAAATCTTTCTAGGGTTCTGTAGTCGAACCTTTATGGTTTCGGTCTGTCCGTCTTTCAGTCAGACTGTCTGTATGTCACAGTCCTCCCATTCTCTCATTTATATATCTATTACAGGTATAGATTGATGACCCAAAAACAGAAATGATGAGATTTTGAAAAAAATAATTTTCCCATAGACTAGGGTATATAATTTTTTTTCACTTACACCATTGGGTGAAGTGTCTTTAGATAGGCCTTCTAAAATGCAACCAAAATGTTTTAGAACCTTTTGATTTTTACCCTTCTGTAACGAGATATTTGCTTTAAAATTCGTTATCGTTATCTCTATAATTTCTAATTCGTATTTTTAATGAAAATTATAAGGAACTGCCACAAAAAAAAAATTTATGTGAAGAGAAATAACTCTTTTTCTGAAGCAAATTTGTCAAAGTGAAATAGTTCTTCATAAAAATAGCTCTAAAAATTTCTCAAAGTTAAATAAATTATATTAGGGATTCAGATTTCTATCAAATATATTAAATCATACATAAAAAACTATAATGAACCTTACATACAATAATATAAACAATTCATAGCTGCATAAGCTACGAAACCCTATCACGTGCGTGCTCAACACTATTTTGAACGGTTTTTTTTATTCCAAAAAATATACCTAATCATTTTTGTTTAACGTGCAGCCTACAAAGGCTACATTCTTGTTACATTCAAAGTTTTTTGTTTAATATTAGGTGTGTTTAATGACAATGCAAAATATGCAGAGCAGAGAAGAGCAGTGAACTGTAGTTCAATGCAGCTCTAATTTATCTGTAACATATCCGAAAAAGGCAGAAAAGAGTAGAATAGAGCAACAAGTTCATAAAATAAGTTTATCTGAGATGTCTGCTTTTTGACATTTGTTATAACGTTGAAAGCCACTAAAATTTGAATTAAAATTAAAAACGATTAAATGTGAATAGTGTGCGAATATATATTGTTATGTCCCACGAGGCAGACACTTCTCCTTTTTCCTAAATTTTCCCAATGTAAGAGATTTTTAATATCCAATGTCGCTAAACTGCAAAAATAGCGCTAAAATTTCCTACTTTGTAAAAAAGTAACGTTGCATTCCCACGAGAATGCAACTACTCTAATTTCGCAAAAGTCGTCGCGTCGTCGTCTGTTCTCACGCGCATCTTATCGCATTTTTTCAACTAGTTTACAGAAAAAGCTTAACTTTAAGTCAGTACTATTTTTTCCGCACGACCAGAAGAGGTGAACTTTATAATTATTCGAGAGTGAACAATAAAATATGTTTTCCAATGAATCCGCCTTTTTGTTTTATTTTATTTTATTTTATTAAACAAGTGTGTCTTGAATTAATTAACTGGCGCAGTCGGTAGGATTCCCGAAGGAATCCGGAATAAAAAAGACACACGAATTTGCGAAAGGCAAAAAGGAAGTTAAAAGTGTTCAAGAATAGAAAGTTTTGCCCAAAGTGCGTGAAAGAGGAAAAAACCAAACTAGCGTAAAGTGAAACTCCTAAAAGGGTACACGAATTAGTGAAAGGTGAAAAAGAAGTTAAAAGTGCTCAAGACGTAAAGTAAAACAAAGGAAGAAATCTAAATTGACGAAGAAGAGAACTAAAAGCTGGACAGAACAACAAATAGGCTGTGTCACTGGTATAGATTCATCGAAGACAGCGAAGTTACTACAGAGCAGACAACCAGGATGACTTCTCCTTTAACCCTCGAGATCGACCCCCTCAAGTACATCGAGAGACTACCGAACTACAATGGACAAGGTGACGATTTATTTAGTTTTTTAGAATTAGTTGATGTCATAATCCCACAGATTTTAAAGTATGACAACAATAGTCAGACCATCTTATTAAATAGAATTAAGAGCAAACTCATAGGTAAGGCTAGGGAATCGATAGAAATAAATAACCACGCGAAAACGTGGTCCGAAATTAAAGATGTATTCGAAAAAAGTTTTAGTGATAAAAAATCAAGTTCACAGTTATTCGACGAATTGAGAAGTGTAAATTTCAGTACAAATAGTGTGGATCTATTAAACAATAAAATCAAAAATGAACCAAACGCGGCACAGATTTCGAAAGCCAATGTAGAAACGGCATTAAGAATTTTCAAAGATAAATTGCCGGAGCCTATGCGCTCAATTCTTTTTAGCAGAAACCCTGCCACCCTTGAAAGTGCCTTGGATATCCTCTATGAAGGCGACTATGCCTACTTCAATCCTAACAAAAACCCAGGAAATTTGCCCAGTGAACGTCCCAAGAACCGATATAATAATAATTTTAATAATCATAGAAATAGTAATGTCAACAATATCCAGGGAAATAACAATTTTAATAGTCAAAAAAATAGAAACTCCAATAACCAAGGGAATAGTAATCATAATTCCAATCAAAGGAGCAACAATTTTAATCGCAATAATCGAAATCCAACTAACGGGAATCTTTATAATAATCGCTATCAAAATAATTATCAAAGTCGAAATAACTTTACTACAAATGGTGCTACACAAAACCCTACAGCTAGCAACAGTAATTCAAATAATCCACCCGTGCCTATGGATGTCGACACATCTACGAATTCCAGAATAAACTCTGTAGAAGTCGAAAGTGTCGAAAATTTTCAATTAGCAACCTCGGAAAATTCCAACAGCTACCCTATATAAAAATACAGTCTAAAGGAAAACCTCTAAGATTCATTGTCGATACGGGAGCCACAATGAGTGTCATAAATTCGGGGCTTTGCAACCCGATCTATAAAAGTAAAATTAATCCAATCAACATTAAAACTTTAGCAGGAGTGCAACCATGTGACATTAAAGTCACTATCGACCCATTTTTAGAATTCGACACAGAAGGAAAATTAGAATTTTTAGAAATTATGTTCCACGATAAATTCGACGGCTTGATAGGCAACAACATATTAGTGCCCCTCCAAGCTGAAATTAGTTATAAGAATAAAATCCTTAGATTAAAAACAGGTAATGAAATTCCCCTCTACTTCAATATTGAAGAAGAGAAGGAGTATCAAATATCTGTACCACGTGAAGAGCTAAAAATATTTCAAAATGAAATATTCCTTAGCGAGAACGATATAAGGTGTAGTCATTTAGATTCGGTAATTAAAGTGGAATTGATGCGAACAATAAAAAAATTCGATAAAGCTTTTTATCACGAGGGAGATGATCTCTCATTTACCCACGAAATTAAACATAAAATTAATACCGTGAACGAAATCCCGATCTATACTAAACTCTATCGTTATCCTCAAATACACCGTGAGGAAGTCAATAAACAGATCCATGGGAGCATATCATGGAATCATAAGGTCTAGTGAGTCACCTTGCTCAGATCCTATTTGGATAGTGCCCAAAAAACAAGATGCGTCGGGGAAACAGAAATGGCGCATCGTTGTTGACTATAGGAAGTTGCATAACGTCACCGCTGACGATAAATTCCCCATCCCCAATATTATTGAGGACATTCTCGATAAACTTGGTCGAGCTATGTACTTCACGACGCTGGATCTGACAAAAGCCTTCTATCAAATAGAAGTAGCCGAATAGGATGTCAAAAAGACAGCCTTTAGCACAGACAGCGGACATTATGAATTTGTCAGGATGCCGTTTGGATTAAAAAACGCTCCTGCCACCTGCCAACGGCTAATGAACGCCGTTTTGAAAGACTACATTGGGAAAATCTGTTATGTCTACTTAGACGACATAATTATATTTAGCACCAGCATGGAAGAACATTTCGATTCACTACGGAAAATTTTAAAAAATTGCAAGATGCCAACCTAAAAATTCAGTTAGATAAGAGCGAGTTTCTCAAACAAGAGACCGAATTTTTAGGCCATATAGTGACGACCAATGGAATAAAACCAAATCCACGTAAGACGGAAGCAATTCATAAATTTCCTATACCTAAAACCCCCAAACAAATAAAATCATTTCTGGGCTTGGGTGGATTTTATAGGAAGTTTATCAAAGACTTTACCAAAATCGCAAAGCCCATGACAACCTGTTTAAAGAAGGACAAACGTATAGACGTTAATGATCCCGAATACCAAGCTGCCTTCAATAAATTGAAATTGTTAATAACTACGGATCCAGTCCTGGTCTACCCGGATCTCAAAAAGAAATTTGTACTAACAACAGATGCGAGCAACTTTGGGGCGGTATTATCGCAAGATAACCGCGCAGTGTGTTATGCCTCAAGAACATTAAATGAGCATGAAGTAAAGTATTCAACCATCGAAAAGGAGCTTCTTGCAATTGTTTGGGCTACGAAATATTTTCGTCCCTATTTATTTGGTCGGAAGTTCGTTACAAGAACCGACCACAAACCCTTGCAATGGCTCCACAACCTTAAGGAACCCAACTCGAAATTGCAAAGGTGGAAAATTAAATTAGAGGAATTTAATTTCGATATCGAATACCTTAGTGGCAAAGAAAACAGAGTTGCTGATGTATTGTCTAGAGTGGAAGTCAACACGAATGAAATGGAGGTTGACGGAATATCATCAACAGGTGCAACGATAAGTTCGGCAAACGAAGATAGTTCTGAAAATGAGATGGAAATCGATGAAATCTCATCAACAGGCGCCACAATACATTCGGCTAACGAAGATAGCTCCGAATATATCCCAATATCGGAGTCACCGCTCAATTTTTACAGAACCCAAATTATCGTGGAAAAAGGCCCGTTGATAAAAGAAGATTCTCAGAAAGTTTTCGGAAGAACTAGAAAAATTTTCACTAATCCTAATCCAGACGAAAACTTTTTCCTAAATCTCCTGAGAGCACATTTCCCACCTAAAGGGAACGTTGGCGTTATGATCAACGATATTAGTACTTATACCATTTTTCAAAATACATACCTTAAATACTTTTCGAAAAATAAATTACTTAAACTTAATAAATGCCATCGTTTTCTAGAAGATATTACAGAACGACACAGACTTCAAGAAAAGATTTTACAACAACATTATGACTCAAATCACAGAGGTATTAATGACGTTTATCGTGAATTAAAAACTAAAATCTATTTCCCAAAGCTAAAGCTAGAAATTCAGAAGATAATTAATAATTGCCACATTTGCAACTCCGCTAAATACGAAAGACACCCTTTAAAACTCCCTTTCAAGCTCACGGAAACGCCAAAGAGACCACTAGAAATAGTTCACATGGACATCTGGTTTAAAAGCAAAGGTATGCCATACCTAACAACCTTAGATAAATTTACCAAACATGCCCAGGTAACACCCCTCAAATCGAGAACTTGGGTTGACCTTAAAAATGGTCTTATGCAACAGATCTCATCCTGTGGGAAACCACAAAAAATTATAGCAGATCGTGAAAAAGGATTTAGCAGTATCAATTTCGTAAATTTCCTAAGGAATGAAGGAATCCAAATACACTTTAAAACTCCAAACAATCACACAAGTAATTCAGACATAGAACGTTTCCATAGTACCCTTAACGAGCATTTGAGAATACTTCAGGCGATTGAAAAAGAACAAAGAACTCCACTTGATGGAGACCCAGTCATACAGAGTGTAAAAATTTACAACGAAACCACGCATTCCTCTACCGGGAAACGACCGATAGATTTCTTTAATGGCATAATAGGAGCGGAAGAGTACAATTCAATACACAAAACTCTCCAAAACAATAAAAATTTAATAATCCAGAAACGAAATAAAAATAGACACGTGAAGAAATCCTCAGACTATTTGAAGTTGAACCGAATCACAAAACTCCAACCATACCATAAAAAGATTAATGTAAGGGAATCGGGTGCAAATCACCAAACAATTAATAATGAAAATCTCCCAAGATATAACAACCAATTCAAAAGGAAATTTAAATATCAAAAATAACCGAATTATTTGCTTCAGGATTGATCTGTTTCACACTTTTCGTAATGTTCCAAATAACTTCAGCAACGTCATCAATAGGAATAGACGAAATCCAATCGGGGAATGGATACGCGTTAATTCAAGAATCCGAAATTAAAATAATCCACAGTTATAAAAGATTAATGCATTTCATAAATTTAACGCAATACGAGGATAACATTAATAAGATCCAACAAAACATAATACACCTCCACAACAAAGCACAAGTCCACGAAACTTTGGTACACAAAATCGACCAGTTAAAAAAGGACTTCAACAGTCTAATTCCCCACCATGTTAATAAGAGAGGTTTAATAAATTTACTGGGAAACGGATTAAGATTCATCGCCGGAGTGGTGGATGATAACGACCGCGAGGAAATCCAAGAGCATTTTCAAGCATTCGAACAGAATAACAGGCAAATACTTAATAATTTAAATAATCAGGTACAAGTTAATAAACAACTTTCTGATCAAATTGAAAATATCACAAATCATGTAAACGCTATACAGGATAGAATAACTGAAAAAATAAATGAACTTGAAACACATGTTAATGAAATTCATAGGGAACTAAAATTGTTTATTATAACATCCGCAATAAGCGAGAACATTAATATCATCGCGAATCAAATCTCTAATATTAAAGAAATCATCCTTTCAAGTAAACTAGAAATTTTACCAAGAGATGTATTAACAGAGGAAGAAAGAGTGGACTATGATATAACTATCGAAAAACTTCCTTATATAAAAAATTGTATACTTTTTAAACAAAATTTGATTGTATTCGTTATATCCATACCAAGATTTGTTAAAGAGAAATATTCCAGAATTTTAATAGAAAAGGTTCCAAATAAAGGAAAACAATTAGAATTAAATATCAATGTTGAAAAAGTAATAGTTTCTACAAAAGATGTCTTCATGAACATTGAAAGGAAACATATCGTCAAGAAACAGTTAACCAAATTTAAAGACAATTGTATCGCTAATCTTGTAAATATTGAGGAAATGTAATGTAATTATATCAAAAATAGTAGAAAAGAAATTAAACAGATAGGAGATAATATTATAATCACAAAAAATTTAAACGAAACTGTACTAGCTCACACTTGTAACCAACAACAAATTATTAAAATAAAAGGGAATAATCTAATCCATTTTGAAAATTGTACGATTTCAATCGATGATCTTAGGTTCGATAATAAAATTGGAAAATACTACGAAAAAATGGTACCTAATGTAGAGCGTAATATCACAATAGAAAGCGTTTTAAGTGAATTTCATCTCGAGGCATTGTACCTTAGTCACATTAATAATACGAAAGGCTTAGAAGAAATTAAATATGAA
>MNCL01000336.1:0-61321 GCA_001932985.1 Proctacanthus coquilletti
TACGTGTCTCGATAGAGAAACGAATTACTGAATACGCTCCTTAAGTTTCGACATCTGGAATTGAGACACAGTGTATAATAGCAGTACAGAAAAAATAACTAGAAAAAAAAAGGGAAAAAAATTTCAGACCTATATTACATTAAATTCCATGGTTATAGTATAATATCAGAAGAGATTAACAGTAATACACTTTAAATCTTCAAATCTTTTATGCGAAAGAGTTTAGTAATTTAATTCAGGATAATTTTTCAAAATTTACATGGAATCACCTCTGAACTATGTTCTTTCAAACCAAAGAATCGTCAAAATTAGTGAGCATAGGTAAGAACTTATATTTAAGTTTCCAGATTTTTGCCGCAGTCTGAATGCAGGGTTATCAATTATTCCATTTCCTTCCTCTCCTTTCGAAAAGATGCGATGTAAGTGCACACATGGCCCTTATCTGATGTCAATAACTTCGGATGCGGAAAGCAGACATATTACAACTATTGCCAAATTTTAGAAGTTTCTAATTTTTGGCAACAATACTTTCGCAATGTCTCAAATCAGGAGTTCTTTCTGTTCGAGCAAGTCAAAATAATTGTTATACTGAACGAAATCCTACTCTCTTCTAGCAAAATTTAACGTAAAGTTTAGAAAATCAACATTTCACCAATTTTTTCCATCTTCAGTATTAAGCTTTCTTAATGAAAACAAGTTAAACAAGAAGTTCGATACCCGTAGGAAAATTCCCCGTAGGAGTCACAATATAATTATCTGTAATCAAAGTAACTACGATTCTCCATTAATTAACATTTCCTTCCACAGTGAAGAGTTGCGCTCTTGCCACTCCTTTCTGGATAAACAATCATAATCTTAATACGGAAATTCGATGAGATTGCTTTTTTATACTTCAAATCAAAGGATTCTTCAACTTCCCCCAGGTTGCAATTAGCCGGGAATTTCCAAGCACCCAGTCAACTACTGGCTTCGCATAAGTCAGGGATTACTAATGCCCTTCGCGCACATTATTCTTGGGGAACACATGTTTCAAAAGAGAGCTTAATTGGGAGCGCTATTGTTAGTATATTGTCTCTATCTCCCGATGGTCAGGAGATTCCCCGTGCTGAATCAGTAAAGCAGTCCGAAGATGGAAAGAAAACATCCCAAATGGTCTGCCTTAACGTAGAAGAAATCGTCGTAGCAGAACACATTTCGATGTAGGTCAATGGCTGATCGATACATTGGCTGTCTGATTTGTCGATAAAATATAACACGATAAATTAGTCATAATAGGAGCTATAGAAATCATAAGCGCGCACCGTCAGAAGTCGACTGGCAAAGAAAGTTACTGGCTCACGTCGATGCTGCACACCAGTCTTTTAATCAACGTTCTTAATGGCACACTCAATTTCTTTCATTTGTGCTAAAATAACAACAGAAAGTATAATATGCACGCTAATTATCTTTATTTTTAGTGAAATTTTTACGGAACTCGAATGGAATCGACTCGATAATGTAAGAAAGCGGCGCTTATTTAAATGTATTCACCACAATGAATTTTGCATACCTCATAAAGTTCGGCATTTTTGAACATTTTGCAGGGATCATTTTGCAGATAAAAAGTACATATCATTTCTCCGTAAAGCATGTGACCTGTTGATTTTATTACATTTGTATTATACTTAAGAACACAAATGAAAATTAAAAGGAGAAGGAGGTTCAAAGGTAAATTGCTACCCAAGATAACGTCTTTCCAAGTAATCTGAATAAAAAGAAATACATATCATATTTGCATTATTCCGACCATTATCTGAATTATTTTGTCTTTATAACAATAGCACTTAACATTTCTTTTCGTTTTGACAATTTTTCGACTATTTTAAAAGCCATGAATCTTACAAAAAAGTTTTTATTCGCCATAATTCTATGACTATTACGACATGTGAACTGAATCCACTCACAAAGTTTTAACTCGATTACATGGGACCTTTGTTAAATCTAGAAGTGACTATAGTATAGTAGAGCTATATCTTTAACAGTCTGTTTTCTTTAATTTCACTAATTTCTTAGGAAATCTTTTTTTACTTTTAAAAGTTTCTCTTAGGACTCATAATTGGTATTCTTACGGTTCCACAAATTGTGTACAATAGTACAGGTGTAATCTAAATTTTAATCCTTATTAAAACTTTTGTACTCAGAGGGTAAACACCAGTTTTTTGCCTTAGTAATCTAAAGTACGCTTGTCTCAACCGAAAGAGTATTGATTTTTTAGAGGTATTTTGAACGTGCGGTAACTTTTAATTTTATGAAAATGTTCTTTTACCTTCTAACATCTTTATTTAAATATTGTTTCCTATCTTTTCCATATTTAACTTTTTAACTTTTTTTTCAAATTCTCCCAGCTTCCATCATAATTTATTTGTTATTTATTTAATGAAAAACCAGTATTACAAGGAATACACATATATAATAATATTATCACACATGTCACCTGCAAGATGAACACTTGGTATATGTGCCCGAAGTCTGACGATAATTTATTTACTAAAAAAACAACTTACAAGTTAAAATTTAAAACTAGAAATTGCGTGGTAATTATCATCGTGACTGGTTTTACTGTTTCTTATTTATTCGTTTTGTCATCTAATATATAGTTCGACCATAAATTAAATAACAATATATTTGTCAATTCCTTTATAATGCACATTTATATTTCTATATATTATTCATTTAATTTTGTCCTAATCCGTGTTCTCAGTAACTTAGAATTTACCACAATTCGACCACAATTAGGGTTTTCTTTAAAATTAGTATATCTGCATTTTGCAAGAAAAAAATTAATATATGTGCATTGATTTTAATTATAAATCAACCATAAGAAGCATTTCATTCAATATGTTGGATAAAACTGATTAGTGTTTATTTCATCTAAAATTAGTAAATATTTTTTCCGTTCGTTTTGCTGCAACTATTCCACCAAAATGTAAACGGATTCTGCAAAGAGATGATAGCAGTGCAAACGCCTCTGCATATTAAATGCATTCAACGACGGATGGTAGATGCATCTTCTAAAATTTCCTATTTCCATGGATCCCCGAAAAAGGTCAGGCGCAACCGTTTCATCAAGTAGCAGTTCTCACGTGTCCAATTTTCTATTCGTATAGCAGTACTTATTCCACTCACTCAGCATTAAATTACCTTGTATAAAAATCATGGCTATTTTTTGCCAGTTATGAATACATGGCACATCATTTAAATAAGAATGATAATATGAGATATTTATATTTCCGTTTTTATTAACCCAAAAAATCGCCAGGATATTTTTTTAAAAACTAAATTGCTACATTCACATTATTATTTACTTCCGAAGTTTTTAAAATTTGTATATTCAATTATATTATCGAAAGTCGTCCTTATCCATTTATGTATTCAACATTTAAACAACAAGCAATTAGCATAAACTACGTTATTGAAACTAATCGGTTATAAATTTTTTAAATTCGAGCAATCTTAAAATGATTTATCAAGGTTTATGTAACACAGAACGAGTATTCTAAAAACAAAAAAGTCCTCAGATCATTTCTTGACCTTGACTTTGACTTAATAAAAAAAAGGAAGAAATTTTAACCAAAGTTCATTTTCCATTTGCTTTCTAGAAAGATTACAATTGATCACAATGAATAATACTGTAATTTAATATCCATGCAGGAAACCAACATTTAGTTTATTGCAGTTCGGAGTAATTTATGTGACCTTGTAAACAATCGAAAGGAATTTCGGAATAATTTCTTTTATCCCCGAAGTAAATGCCATGTATATGAAAACCAAGAATTATGGAGGACAAATTTAAGCAACTTCCAATGAATGTGCCCAATTTTATTGATATTAAAGCGAGTAAAATGGAAATGGAATAGAGCAAGCGTATTATAATAGTTCTGATAAAGGTATAATATAAAAGAATTGCAATGTAACCTTTATATAGTTCCAAATTACATTTTTACAAATCTTAGAGCAACAAAACTCTTCCAACTTTTAGTTAATACTGCTAACATTCCACACGAAAATCGGTAATTTAACTTTGAAAATTCAACCAGTACGACTTACGTTCACTCTTGCTTGCTTGTAAAATCAATACGTAAGAAAGTTCCTTTATGAAAACATCTCAAGTCAGTTCAACTCTGAGGCTCGATGACCTGGGGAAGACATCCCCAATGGAGTTCTTCATATGGGGTATATCTGAACCAAACACAAAAGGGATAAAACGGTGGATTAATGATTATTCGTTTGCGAGTAGGTGTAAATGCATTTTCCTCTCGTACGATAATTGCCGCATAGCAAAGCCCAGTTTCAGAAGTGCAAGGGCAAGGAAAGTCACAAAATCCATTTTTAAAGATAGTAAAGGTACACAAATCTGCAAAATATTTAAAATTATCGTCATCTGCATCTCTTCATATGCCACGTATCTCAGTTTGACAGATCCTTCAGGCGAAATTCCGTTCAGGGCCTCAGAGTCTTAAAATCAAGAAAACAATACAAACGAGGTTAGATGACTAAAGGTTTTGATGGAGGAACACGTCTGCACAAAATGTCAATCTGCCTCCCGAGGACACTCGAATTTCTTTTGTACTGTATGTCATTTGACAGCTTAAATCTTCTCGAAAAGTAGAGACTGACGTCATGCTTCAAGAGTTATTTAAACATTGACTAATTTTTGCTTTTCTTCTATAGTATATGGCTGTAATGAGCTAGAAATGGGTGCGGTACAAGAGGCAGAACGTTCCCACGACGATAGCAATTGTCGCAATCGGCGGGAATTCTTGCCTTAACGCGTAAATAAGTGCCTACTTAAACGGTAGTTTGTTATATATTTTTGTAAAACTCCATCAATAACTAATTAATTAGGAAGACAGGGTCCTATCAAAACCCGCATACCAGAAAGATTTTAATTTCCCACCCAGATCTTTCCCATTTCCCCACTAATGCTCTGGTAATCGGACAAAAAAATGCCACAAAATATCTTAAATAAGTGTAAATAACTCTTCCCAATCGTGTAAATTGTAATATTTCTGTTTCTTAGGATCACTTTTCATAATCGGGTTTGCTTATAGCCCGGGCCCTTCCCATGTCAAACAGAAAGGAAACGAAATATACAAGCCTATCCGAGTATATCTGGCAATACTAATCCTGTGACAGCTGATTATTGGAAATCGCGAGCAAATTCGCAGAAAAAATTGCACACTGCCCTCTTAATCGACGAAGTAATTTGCACAATCTGCAGTTTTCCATGAAAGTCCCGTCCGGCCTCTTTGTTCGATGGAAAACTGTGGTACGTTCGCGAAATTTTCCCGACTATGACGGCGACGGCGACGGTAACCAACACCTTCCGAGATTGAGACAGAGAAGCCCCTGCCAAAGTAAGCACAGTCGTAGCGGTATCGGCAATTATTTAAAAGCTACTTTCAGTGCTCTCGGCGACCGCTTAAACGCACTGAAATTAATAACAACGACGACAACGGTGGCAGCGGCCAGTGCACACAGGTAGAAATACTTGGAAGGAAGGAAAATATCACAGAAAATCAAAAGCACCTACCATCCATTCCACATATACCCGGGATTATTACGGTACGATCCTCTCTCGACAGCAGCCAATTAGCAGCAGCGACTGACTCGTCTGAAGTTGGCAAGACACACAACGATTCCTCTCGGAACAAACACTGACAACTGAAAATTTCCCTTTTTATCACTCCGGCTAATCGCTCTTTGCACTTTTACTTCTTATGTATGTAGCCCGCTATGTAATTGAGGTGTATTTTTTATTTTTTCTTCTTGTTTTAAATGTGGAACGCGAAGCGGAACGAAACACGAAAAATTAACTTCAAATTTATGCCCGTAATTTTGCGATCTGCATGCAGAACAGATTACAGAACGACCGGGGAACGAGCGCGACGCAAGAAGTCCCGATTTCGAAATTGGCCACTGGTCTTAGCATGCACAGAATTCCTACACCCAGCAAGCGCCAACTTCACACAGCAGATTGCAAGGAGGATTACTTCATCAGTTTTCACAGCACACTAGCAGCAAAGTTGCGATTTCCCCCTCGCGCGAGAAGAAAAATATTGTCTCTAGATAATTGCGAGCGCTAGCGAGAAGCTGGCAAATATACTTCTTTTTTTCTCTTTTTTTTTCTTTACTATATTACTTTTTCCACAAGCGGGTAGTAGCACTAAAGAAAGTTATGTGGTCAGGCGGACACGCACACAGAGATAGGTCTAGAGCGCTTTGCTGGGAAATTTTGAAGTGTTAAATCATATTTTCCGAAAAAGCTGCTACTGCTTCTGCTACAAATGTCAAATGCTCGCTCAGGCCGAGAAATACCTTTCGATGATGATGGTGGTGATAATGTCGCCGCGGCTGCACCTTCCTTTCCCGACAATTGTGTCTTCGTTCGCGACAAGAGCCCGACGATGCCGACCCGATGAATATTTTACTTTACCACTTTTGTGAATTGCACTGGCGAAAAAATGAACACAAATTTCATAAGCTCGATTTCAACTGCATCGGTGAAGAAAAACCAACACAACCGAACTGCATCGCTCACACGGGCAGGTCCACACAATTTTGCCTTTGCTGCCTCGTTTCGGAATATTATTTCATATCACATATAAAAAAAAAGAACCAATTTTTCTCGCCCCGCAGGAAACCGTCGCTGCTGCGCTTTTTCGCTATTTTCGCCTTCGTCGTCCCGGACACCACAAAATCCCGGTGAAAGTCCAGTCTAATCGCAAGCAAAGAAATTCCGTTTAAATTTGACGCACAGTTCCATTAAAAGTTCGCAAATGCAAAGTCATTACATTCACTTATGATGAATCGGCCACCCGTCTCCTTCATGGGTAAAATTCTCCTTGAGAATTTTTTTTTACGTTGTGTGAGATAGAGAAGCACTTTGACTTGTTCACTCGGCTCGGGCTGGTTTTGCTTTTGCTTTGGCGATCAACACTTGCATCTTAGGCGACACCCAGGACTTCCTTAGAGTGAAAACTTTACCAGATTTCAATTGATTCGGAACAAACTAGCCGCTCGTCCAACAATTGTGGTATCGTTATCGCCCAAAACGAACGCAAAATGTCACACGGAATCTCCAAAATGGCCGCAACGCAGAGTTCGATGTTTTCGACGATTCGATATTTCTTCTTCTTCTTTTGTGGGAAGACATGACACCTAACACAGGCGCAGGTGTGTGTCTTTCTTCGGGCGGAGACGCGCGGAACAGGCTGTCCGTGAATACGCACACACCCGAGATAATCGGGCCGAATTCTCTCAGAAACAAATGAAAAGTCGTCGCGAACCAGCCGAGCCAGAACGAGCGAAGCTGTGCGCCAGAGTAGGACGGCTATAATGCGGTTGATGGAAATTTTTTGGGAAAGCGCCGCGTGTGTACGAACGCAAGGCTGCGTTCGCTGTAAAACAGCTTGGCCGATTTACTTTGCGCTTTGGAAACAATGAACTCCATGCAATTAATTTAATATATTTTCACAGGTACAAAATTCATACCTAAATGCTTTTGTCCACTACCAATTAAAGACCACTCTATCTTAGGAAACAATCAGAATTTTGCGTATTTTCAATGAAATCAGAAGTTGACGCCAGTTTTTCATTTCAGATATTAAGTGTATTAGAATAATTCAAATGTTGCCAATTTCTGGCTTTTTATGAAAACTAGGCGTGAGTATTCGTACAAATGGATGAATTATTCATCACACTAAGGGAAAATCAAATTTTCTGGAATATTTAGTTTGATGTTAAGAGAACGTTTTGATAAAATTCCACAATGAAATTTATCTCGAAACAACTTTTTCGCGAACTGTTGATCTTATATCGACGAAATTACTTAATCTAGTCACCTAAAACTAGTTTTATATATTTAGCAAAGAGCCTTCTGCTGTAAACGTATAGAGTTAGATTTATAAAGTTTACCTACTACGGCAATCCCTAAATCGATTTCAAGACGAATTTATTAAATTTATGCTCAATATGGACTTTAAAAACACATCTGCATCATGTGTGCGGGATTTCAAGAAATTTCTGGACAAATTAGGGATTGTATTTCTCAAGGAATTCTATTGTTTTCAAAGAAGTTGGGAAGCCGATACCATGCCAATCTGAAGGTGTAGGGAAAAAATTACGATCTCCGTGTTTCTCATTTTTGAAAACGTATTCCTATAAATGTTGACCGGGAAAACGCGGAAAATAAAAAAATTACTCATAGCTTTGTTTTCTGCTTGGAATTTAACAAGACTTTTGGGGTGTTCTAAATTTGAATTCTGTATTGATTTTTACATCCAAACAGTACCAAAAACATGAGTGAGTTCCTTGCAACCACTATTTTATGCAGTTTTATACAATTGCTACCATAGCAAGAGGTTGAAGCTAGATTTCCAAAAATTGTGGAATAAGCAACACTCAATAGCACCAATGCTTTTTAAATATCATGTGCAAAAATTTAAACTAATCCTCTAAGACGATGAAGATGAAGGTAAACGCATGCGTATAAAAGAAGTGTATTATTTAGATTATCTCATTTTAGTAGTTAGAGAGTTAAAAACGGAGGATGTTATTTACAATTATGTAAAAATTATTTTTGTAGTCCTCATAAGAAGCCCTTTTAAATTATATCCCACATGATATAAAATATTCAAAAATTTTTTCGAGCACTTAATTTGCCCCCACTTTAGTTCTTACATGAATATTTTGAAGTTAACTAGTGCAAAATATGTGAGTTAATAAGTTGTATTACTATGCCAAATTTCAAGTTTGTACGTCGCATGGTTTCTGAGAGAATCGGTTGTGACGGACAGACGCGTGAGTGATCTTATAAGTTCCGTTTTCTTCCTTTTGAGGTACGGAACCCTAAAAATTAAAACCTCAAATTTGAACTTTATCACCTTATTAATCAATGCATTTTCCACGCCGCTTTAGAATGAGCTGCGCATCTGTCGATGCCCAATTTTTAGACACGTGAACCATGATACCAAAAATTTTTAAATTATTTTTCTGGTCTTTCCTGGATCAAGATCTATAAAAAACCAGGTTAAGACTCTTAGGCTACGGAAATTGAGTCATAATTGTTAAAAAGTTATATGAAAATTTTATAAAGACGTACACAACGTTACAAATTGAATAATTTGTTTTTCTTTAAAATAAAAACTAATAAAACGCTGAAGAGCAAAGCGTGGAGAGCGTCGGTCGGGAGTGGAGTAGTTTTGAATATTTATATCGCAGTTGTAGTATTATTGAGATAATATGATAAAAAAATTAAGAACTGTGATTTCGTTTGCTTAACCTTCTTTCAGAGTACCTGCGTCTGCATAGGATGGATCATTTAGTAAACCGGTCACAGTTGTCAAATATAATTTTAAATTAATCAATAGTAGAAATTTATGTGTATTATGTATTATGTGTGTTTCATAAAACTTCGGGATATTGCTGCTTCGAAATATTTAAATAAATGTTAAATTGAACGTTATCTATGTTAAGCGTTTTTAACTTTTTTAGATTAGTTTTAACATTAACAAAAAAAAAAATTGTGCTAACATTTTATATAAACACCTTTCAAGAATTTATTCGATAATTTAAATTTTCAAGTGGTATTTCAGTGAGACTTTTTGAATTAAGAAATGTTTTTTGCACCAGCACGAAATGCCACGTTTGCTATTTTTACGTATCACTGTATTGCATTAATATCATTATTTATAAATCGGTGGCTTCCTCGTAGCCATAAGGGCTATATACTTTTTTTTGCCAAGCAACCATGCAACTATATACGAACTCGGAACGCAATCGAAAATACATACATAGGAATTCGTAAGGTTAATTGAGGAGAAGAGCAACAACAGTAGGTACGATTTTAATCCTACGTACTACATACACCAAACGTAACTTTGTAAGTTCATTTTTTAATCAGATATATGAAAGCATTTGTAAGCAGATAACTTGGGCTATCAGAAGAGATCTGGGTTATATTTTGTTTTTATATCTCTGCCTGTTTGTTCGTTACTTTTTCGAAGGGAAACTATTGAACAGAATTCTATGGAGCTTTCACTGTTAAAATTTTCATATATTAAATTAAATTGTATGCTGTAATTTTATCTGTTTTTAATTTTAACATGGTAAAACTATTGGATGGAAGTTTTTTAGGAATTCATCAACTTAAAATGTGAATTGAAAATTATTTATTGTTTGTTTAGAAAGAAAGGCGAAATTCGTCGTTTGAATTTGGATAGGATTCAAGATTTTCTTTTATTTTTATTTATTATGTCATTTAAAAAAACATGTGTATTTATGAGAGTAAATAGTATGACGAAAATCAACCTTTTCTCAATAAATCGAAAGCAAAAATGCAATATTCAATAATCCTTTTAAGTACAACGTCTTTCTGCCTAATTCACGTTGCTTTTACCGTGGATTCCGCGAATTTGTGGATTAGCTTCTGCAAGAACGCAATATGTTCCATATTTTAAAAGCAATTACATTCGTAAAGTTTCACAATTAAGCAAAAAGGCTTATACATATATGATTTTGTGAAAAGGAAAAAATAATAAATGAAAAAAGAGTAAGTATATAGTCTTACCTTCAGGCATAGAACCCTGCAAACTAAGCTGCTCCCAGCAGAATCCCGGGGAATGGAAACTTTCGGTAACGTGCATGTCGTCCTTTCGAGATGAACCACTTAGCTCCCGCTGAGGGCACTTATCAAGAACGAGACAAAGTGGAGAAACCTTAAATGTACAATTTGTTAGTCTCATTTTAAATGCTTAAAGGCACAACTCTGTGCAGCATAGTGACGAGCGAACACAGGGAATTATAAAATATATGCCTCAAAGCCCTAGAAGACAGGAGCGTTGATTGGAGACCCCTTTGATGAGGATGCTCTTTCAAAGAACTTCTGTTTTTTGTTTTTTAAGGACGAAAATCCAGGGGGATTAAAAAAATTAATTACAACAGCCACATAAACCACATTGTGACAGGAAATTGGAAATTATCGTGGTTTTGTGAGGAGATAATTTTACACGCGTATGTAACACTGCCTCCTACGCAACCTGGGGAACAGCACCTCGTAGGCCGTGTACAAACAACCCGTACATGCGAGGGTGTCGAGCAGCGATGGGGGTATTCCTAAAATAAGACTTACGAAAAGCTTACGTACCTTCTGTATGATGAAGCATCGGGGATTGTAAGCGGAGCATATGTAAGAGCAATTAGCACCTAGGCATGCCTGCACTTGTAACCCAGTGGTGTCCACAACTGTAAAACCAAATGATATTATTAAACTAATCAAAATATTCAGCCAATTCAGTCGGATACTTACCAACTTCATGGTCATTTTTCTGGTACCCAGAATCGGTGACTCCGCGACTTTTAGCACCACCACTGCACGTCGGATTATGACAAATTTGGTAGTTGCAATATGCGAGGCCAGGTGAAGGTCTTGTGTTGTTTCGGACTGCCATCGGTCAGGGAGTCGTCTTAGTACTTTAACATCAGACCCGTAAGCCACAACCTGTGGCCTTCTAGGCATATTCAGCTCACATATGGTAGCAAATAACTTGACCGTATTGGCGAACTCGAAACATGGATTGTCATTCCACCTTCTAGGTGGTAAAACGTGCACATATCACTAATTGCAAGTTCGCAATATGATGTCTTTGCGTCGCACCTTGGTCCTGGTCGCCAATCTTTTCTAGCTCACTATTCACTGGCAATAAGGTTTAGATTACAGTACACCTTAGTTGGATGATTTCTTCACCGACTTCGACCGTAACATATGGAACAACTGTGACTACGGATGAGCCACAAAGGACATGTTTCCACGTTTGTTTTCGTTTCGGCACAAAGGGAAGCTTTTACGTCTCTTCGCATTACTTTTTCCCTTGTAAATGAAAACAGCTGTTCTTCCGCGTGAGCACACGCCTTCAAGAAAGCATGCAACAAGCTACCTCTTTGAACCCTCCTCCCGGTCAGGGTAGCCTATCTTTCCCGTTTCAGGACATGCTCACAACTTATTGGCGCGTTTCAGCTTCACGGGAATTCAGAGCTTTTACAGAAAGGATTGAAACGAGCTTCTACCGAAAAAGACATTTTGCCCCCGTTGATTTTATTTAAACTGTCCGTTAAGAGTTGTGTTTAAAAATCCAAAATCTTTTTTTCTTTTGAAGTTGTTCATATAACACATAAGAAGAAAATAATGTAAAAACATAGCACTGATCATGAGGTATAAATACAATTTGAAAGAAACAATCATTAACCATTTTATAATTCAACATGAGACTTTTTCTCTCAGGAGGCGGTTTTATTATCTACCGAGATCTTTACCCAGTTAGTGTAAAAATTCTAAATGAATTCAGATTGCGCTACATTAGGATAGGAATAAGATATTTTTGGAGCTCTAAAAGTAAATGAAATTTAAAATTTTATTTACTGTTCACATATACGAGATATCATTTTCACTTTTTTTAATATCTGAACAACTAATTGAGTAAGGAGTCTCTACCAAGCATTGATAAATTTGAAACGGGCATATCATTATTCTAGAGAAATTGTTTCAAAGACCTGTAGAGTGCGATGTGCCTAGATAGTGCCTAATTGTTTAATGCTTCAGAAGATCCTATGCAACAAAACATTTTGCAAAAGCTTAAAAAAAAGTATATATTACACACAGCATCAGCTTTTGCTTCAAATTCTTTAAATTACTCCATTACTTAAAATTCGATCTCCTCAGATTCCACAAAAACTTTTATCAAAATTGATCTTGCTTAGAACAAATATCCCGATCTTGCTTAGAACAAATATCTTGGGTTTGAGCAAGAAACTCCTCGAATTTGTAAATATATCTCTCAGACGTTCTCAAGCATCTTCTTCCAAATGAAAAAAATAATTGCCAAAGTCGATGAATTTAGTAAGAATTTTAAAACATACATAAAGACACAGGCGAATTGATAACATTTCCTTATGCGGTAAACGACTGGCCGTTTTTAAAATCCAAGAAGGAACTTCATACGAACTCCACTGTATAGAACAACTTCCGATGTCTTCCTTTCGAAATATCTTCAATATTTGTTGAGGTTTTTTTCCATTAAAGCTTACTTACATTACAACCAAAACGAGAATGGGTAAGGGTATTGTGACAAACAAGGAGAAATCCGGCTCCCGAGGAAACAGTAGTTACGGGTCCCTCTAATAAAAATTAAAACGACAGGGTTAAAGGGCCAAATGAAGGAAGAAGCGCTTATTGCATGACTAATCAGAAAAACATCGCATTACAAAATAACGTCCACTATTATTTTCATCAATATACAACAAAAGATATACGTTCATCAGTGCACAGAAGACATTTATACTGGGCTGGAACTTTTTACAGACATCAGCCTATATCTCGAATAAAAATATAAATAGTCATCAGTCATTCGACGGTCAATTGTTCTATAGACATTGAATTTTATTGTTATGCTATACATTTACAAAATATTACTTCTCTATATATGCAAGCAATAAACTATTAGATTGAATTCATCATTAAAAATTATACTGAACATAATTATCTTGCTGATTTAGACTTGAAATAAAAGAAGAAAAAAGAAAAACAAAATATTGAGTGACAACAATTGATTTCCTGTTTGGATTATTCAACTTGCTACTGAAAACTCTTCTTTAAAATTAAAAACTACAAAAGAATTTTAATTGAATTTCTGGTGCCCTATAAAAAACTGCAAAAAACAATTTCCCCCCTGAACGCTGCGGTGAAACATTTACTTGTTATAGTTCATCATCCTCGAGGAATTCAAATGTCTAATTATGTACTGCGTTTTCCTTATATAGTTATATATTATAAATATGATGAAATAATTGATTATGGCTGATTTAATCCCGCGCAACTTAAAAACCGTGAACTTTAAGTTGATCGGGTTTCGCCAGCCCAGATTTCGTCAGCCACTGGCAAATGTTCTCTCGCTGGTCGCCTTGAAGTTGCAGTACTTCGCCGTATTCGGGGTGCTCTATTACAGTGCCATTGCACGCAAACTCCTGAAATTGAGAAAAAATTAAAAGTTACTCTTCCAGTTATATACAAAAGTATTAATATTATCATATTAATTTGACAACCACAACTTTAAAACTTAAATTTTCCCACACGTTAGATCTGTTACATTTTGCTGATAAATTTAACTAGGAAAGACATAACAAAAATAATTCTCTACATATTTTTGCCTTTTATCTACGCTTCTATTATAAAGAAAGAACTTTTGTTTGGATGTTTTAGGAGGTAATCTCCGAAAGTAGGAGCTATTTCCAAAATTTTTTCACCGTTGGAAAGATAATTTCATACCTCAACATATGAACTATAGATTAACTTCAATTTATAAATGTTTTGTGTAATATTTACGAAATTTATATAATCAGTCAGGAGAAATCTTTCAAAGTCTTGTTTGCAATTAGTACGAATGTGAACTTAAATTTGTATTTGCCAACGAATAGTATACTACATTTACGGACAAAATATTGTGCATTCAAATCGAGTGTTTCTTTTTTTTATTTACGGTCTCGTGGATATTTCTTTTTTACTACCAACCCTATTATAAACATATCTGAGGCTATTTTGATTCTTCTTTTTAAATAATGTGAAATCTACGCGTACGAAATCGCGGGCACAGCTAGTTCCAATATAATTCTTCTCAATTTACGTATATTTTCACAACAAAATACTCGAATTTCTCATAGCATTTCGGAACTGTTCTTCAAAATCTATTCTGAAAACAATTTTTAAGGCAATTACTTTACCACGTGGGCTCCACTGGATTATTTGGTAAATTTTCGCTCGGTTTTCCAAACTATAAATAAATGAATTTAATTTCAAGATTTGAAATTAATCTACCACTTTTTTGTGTGCTGTTACATAATCTTGTAAAAATCCAAATAAAATATTTCAGCTCCAATATTAAACTCTTAGAAATTATGGTTGATAGTTCTTTCCGCAATTATTCTTAATTTTATATACAACTATAATATAAATCATAAGGAAAACCAAAAATTTCTCAATTACTAACAACTGAAGCAGTCATCAAATTTAATTGATCACAAATTTTAGCATCTACTTAATTGCATTATTTAAAAAGTAGATTCCAATCATCCAACCATTTAGAATCAACTGAGCACTCTTAAGGATTCTTTTAAACATGCAATTCCTAATAATAATTGTCCGTAATTAACCAGCACACTAGAATCGCAGCAAAATCTTATCCACGTCACCTCATTAAAGTCTACAACATTCGCTTTTTAGGAATGGTTAAATTTGCATAAAAAAACAAACTTCCAATCAGACGTCATTTTTATTTTCGTCCTGCTTTTACTGACTGCAAGTCTAACGAGCGACGCAAGTCTTACATCACTTCTCAGACAAAGTGGAAATTTAAAGGACCTTAATTAATCAATTAAATTAAGAGAAATTTATATGAAAATCACTCTGATAATTAAACATACAAAAATATGTGGAGGCCAGAGTTTCCAGCTTTTTCGTAGTTTAACTATCGTTTAATATCGAACAGAGCATTGTGGTTAATAAATATAATATATAAATTGGTGTTCTACCATTTCCTTCTTTTTTCAATGGAAATTTATTGGCAAATTGTATAACAATGTGCTTTTTATTCTACTCTTCTCTTGCAACCAAACCCGCTGAAAGAAATTGCTTTTGTAGCCTTTAAGATAGTGTTTGTCGAGCACATGCTGATTGCTATTTGATAAATAATTTATTACTTGATGTTGAGATGATTGGGAAAGAATATTTATATTACTATAGAACAGCTTACCGAAACGTTATTATGGAATCTGTAGGTAAATTTCTGGTTTCAAATTTCGATATAATTGATTTTTTTAATTTTTTTCATTTTCGGATTTTCAGGATTTTAAAATGAAGGGAACTTGTCTACTGTATTTTTTCAATGTTTATCCCTGCAAACTCTTAGATTACATACTTTATTAATAAAAGTTGAAAAAGTCTCTCTTTTAATTAAGCTCTTAATAAACAAGTTGGGGCTCAAACACGTATTTGGATTATTCTGCAGTCACGTGAAATAAAATCACTTCATACTAAAGTGCTGTGCTTTCAAATGTTTGTGAAGACATTTAATTTTTGTTTTTTGGTGGTAAATTGTTTGGCCGTTATTGTACTTACATGCTTATACGCGTAAGAAAGTACAAAAGATTTTTTTCGAATAAACCAGAAATTTCTCCTACGAGATACATAAAAAGACTTTATGCATTATATTATTTCTCTCAGTAAGATGTCGTTTTCCATTGGTAGAGTAAGCGTTAAGTTGCATCGGTATAGTAATTCGTTGAACAAGCTCGACCTTCTGTATACAAACACGTTTAATTTGTTTATGCAACTCGGATGCAGCTCTCTAAGGCACTTTTAAAATATTTTTATGATAATACCCAATCAGACTTTGCTCCCGACTCACACCAGCCTCCCCTATTCTCAGATTCCTTTTCGACACTCTGATAACAGTTCGAAAATAATATGCGATTCCCTATATACGGAAAGTACACAGTACTTTCTGAACATAAACAAAATAACCGAAGAATTATTTTCAGAGTTGTTTAAAATGAAGCGTAGAGATTAGCTCGACTTAACGTAGACAAGTCTAAGCCTACAAGTACCCGACATTCGTTTTAATGATTTCTTTACAAGTGGGCGCTCTTCTTCCTCGACATGAAAATCAAGCTCCAATCACGCGTTCGTGCGTGCATTCGTTGTAAAGTCTAAGGCCAAGGCCCAAATAAACAATAATCCAATAAAATGCGAGCTTTGCATATTCGGTGGCCCAGATTGCCGCCTGCTTGGTGAGAGAATTAAGCCTCAATCAAAAAACTAATTTGTAAAACCCTTCCCAAAGTATAGTAGTGAAATGCGTGTGAATTGTTTAGTAAACTAAATATTCCTATTCTAGTCTATTTTATGATAGAATAGCCAATCCATTCGTGAATTGGTAGAATGTACTTACCTTTTTACATGCTCGTACGATTTTCTTCAGGTCATACTCAGATGAAAGGCCCTGGACTGTGGTTAGTGTCTTTCGACCATTTCTTTGCTGGATCCTTATGTGCACAAGACCGTCCTGTACAGTATCATCAGCACCCTTAATTGCATCAGCAAAGGGGTCTATAGCAATGGAATAGAAAGAAAATGGAAATAATCAATAAAAAGGTGGAACTCGTTTCTTTGAGCAATAAAATTAGCCGATATGGAATTTATATCCTGCAATTTGTTCTATAGAATTTTAGGTATTGGAATTGGCTCCGGGTGCATTTGCAAGATTCGTGTGGAGCCTTTCCTTAAAATTGATCAGCCTGTGCTCAAATATAACCTCATGCTCCTGAACACTGGCCTAGCGACCATGTGATATATATACATAAAAAAGAAACTGGTCAATGCTTGAAATTGAAGTAGGAACTTCCTCAAGAAGTGGCCATCAGCAAGAGCAGGCATTATCTCGAGAAACACTGAGAACCGATCAAAACTCAGCGATCCTGGCGCACATTGCTTTTTTCGAGAACCAGAAACTGGCACGCAGCAGCACATGACGTCATACCAGCGGACACAAAGAACTCACTAGAAATAGTGACTGAGCAACTTAATTTCGTTGGTATTCCCGGAACTTCCACGGACGATCTGCTTTAAGGAAAAACAGGCGAATCTTCTCAGAGGCTCACGCAATACGTCGAAAACTGTGGAAATCGCTAAGTGGCACAATTGTCATCACAGTGGAGGAGCCATTTTGTTTCCGAGAAATCATCGCCGACAAAAACACCTTTCCCACGTTTACAGTGAGCGCCTAAGCGCCGGAACTTACCAAATTTATTTAAATTCTGGATGGACATACGATAAACAAATGAAACACAGCCGAGAAATAAAATTATTCAACCGAAATGTGGTCTTTCCCAAAATCTTTTGCGTACTGAGGCGAAAACTCTTTCTCCCACACGACTTTGACAGAAGTTCTCCAACTACTGAAACCGATGAACTGCTGCCGTGAATTTAGGTGAACGGCGATGAATATAGTCCGGTCTTAGGTCTTTTTGAACAAATGAAGTAGGGCCTCCGCGACTTAATTGCTGCGTTTTGAATTTAAAATAAATCACTGTATCATGTCAGCTGTGCGCGCAACACTGCTGTTCCTTGGTTTCTTCCAGGCAAATCGATTTCTAGTCGTTCGGAAAGTCCAGTCCAAAGTCCAAGCAAGTCCGTTGTATATTCAATGCCTTATGACGCTCTTGTTCTCTGCTCTCGCCGGTTTTCAACTTCTTTCTGAGACACTATCTCACGTCGGAAACTGGAAAATCCAATAAAAAGCCGACTTGCAGTTTTCTTGCAAATTTGCAACTAGCGAATTAATGAGGAATGACATGCGGATGTGTGGTACTTGTCGTGTATACACACACGAAACGCATACAGAAAAACCAGGTTGATTTTTGCCAAATGGGTAAAACCCACAAACTGCCAAAAATCGAGCATGTTCCAAGTGAAACTGTTTTGTTCTGGCTGTCGAGAACGAACTAGAAAAATGGAATGAACTGCGCGACAGAGAACTTGGTTGTACTAGAGCTGCGTTACACAAGAAAATTCTAGCGAATTCTCTACTGAGGATGATTGCGTATTCAATTGCTTCTGGATGCCTCTGTACAATAAAAGGGGGTTGTGATCATCCTTTCGGACAGATCACAGAATTGCCCCCAAAAAGACCACAACAACTTTCGGGAAAATAACCGATTACCAGGAACGCGGCCTGGTTTCAGTGTGGTCAACTTCTGGAACCAGGAAGTGCGTTCGGAACAGGAAATGGAGAAATGAGAACGGAAGTGAAACAAAGACGAAATCGGAGAAATTAAAACCTCGACTTTTATTGAGAAGGGGACAAAAGACAATTTTTACACATATTTCCCGGCCACATGGGAACTCGATTAACCTACTTTCCTGGACTAAGCGCATACACGTAAAATTGAGCTAACTTACTAAGATCTATGTACAAATGGTAAAACGGAGGGGGCCGCTCGGCGGGGCGCACGACTCGCTGCTGGGCAGGAGGACGACTTCTCAAATGGCTTCGTTTTTGACGTCGGTCTTGGGCTCCTTCGCAAACGAGGCTATGGACAGGGAAACATCCTCCATGATTTCTGTGCTGCCCTTCTGCTTCTGGAGGTGCCGCCAAAGCGTAGACTTGGGCACACCGAAGACATTGGCCGCCTGGTTCTGGGACATACCCTGCCGACACGCCTCGACGGCCTTGTTCAGGCGCATCTTCAGAGTCTCCTTGGAGTCGCGCTTCTTCACCTGCATATGCTCGGGCAGACGACCCTCCTGGAGAAGTCGCATTTTGTGCCTATGCAAGGTAGACATCGGGATGTCTAAGGCGGTGCTGATACTTTTTAGGGATTCGCCTCTTTGAAGCTTCTCGATCGCAGACAAGATGATCGGGTTCTCCCTGTAGATGCGGTACTGTGGGTGTTTTTTGACGCGCCTCCAAAGCACAGTCTTCGATATGTTGAATTTTGTGGCCGCTTTCTGTAGACTCATGCCACATTCGATGACCGCCCGAACAGCCCCCTCGAAGGCGGCATTTCGCGACTGCATCAACTCGTTGAAAGAAGCCGGGTCCTTGTCCTTGTCGTCTAAGGATTTCTCTTCCTCGTCCTCCTCCTTCATTGTTACCATGTCGTCGCCGGCGGTGTCGTCGTTGAATTGCAGGGCATCTGTGTGTTTCACATCGCCGGACTTCTCCTCGGCGAGGTGGAAGGAGTGCTCCGAATTGTCTCCCAGGATGTAGTCCCCGTCCGAATCCTGCTCGATGTGTTCTATGGTTAGCTGGCCTATCTTCGCCTCCTCGTTGTACACCTCCAGATATTCGAAATCCTTCGGGGCACAGCTTTCGACAGCAGCAGATTCCTGCGAGTAAACCGTGCTAAAGTGTTTCTCCACTGCGGTGCCTTGCAGCTTACCTCATCCTCAGTGGGTGTCTTTTCCACTTCGATTGTCTCCACTTCGACGGGTGTGAAGACGCTGGTCGACTTCCTCTTATTAACGTGACAGTCGAAGCTGATGGAGCTCTTGATGCCTAGCAGATTCATGGTCTCGAGGAATTCGGACAAGTGGGACGACCGGACCGACACCTCGCCCAGGTACACAAATCTCAGCACACTGTCCATTAGGGTCTCCTTCAGGTCAGGAATTATGATGGTGATCTCTTCCCCGTTCGGGATATCCGCCAGCATCGAGCGGAAGTAGTCGCTACATGACGACAGGATGAACCTATGAGCCTGATGGCTCTTCTCACCATGGCCACACGCCACGGTCACGTCACAGGTGCTCGAGTCGCTGTAGAGACCCCGTTGGATTTCCAGCACCGTGTCGGCGTGGTCGATCCACTTCAAATGGTTCATAGCTCCACCTTCGTTTTGTTTGTAAATAAATTGCTTCACCGTTCCCCAGGAATTTCAAAAACCGTTCCAGTTCCCCTTCAATTTTACGATATTGAATTTGGGACGCTACGAGACGGACACGAATACCTGTCAAAACAATGGATACGCCTCTGGTCAGCCCTGCAGCCTTCATGAACAGCGCAGGGTTGTGGCCCTTGGGGAACAACTGGGAGTGGACAAGGAAAGAAGAAGAAGCCGTCGGTCCTTTGACAAATGAAGGCCTGCGAAACCACGGATTTTACGGGTTTACCAGAAACTCTAGCGATCTTCTTCTTGCCGGTGTGTTACGATGGGGAATATGCGCGCAAGCAAGTTGTAGATTGGCTTAAGATTCTTCAAGTTTCTACGGAAGCTCTGCAGGGAGCGAAGTATGAATAATATTGATACTTCGGCAGGAAGGAAGAAAGGCACTTTTGCAGAAGGGGAAGCCAAAGGCAAGAAGAAGTAACAAAAATCACCGCAACACTTTGAATATACATTTAAGTTGGCCAAGGAACACCAAAAGTAATAGTTGCGACCGTGAATGCCAACCGCGTTTCAGTAGGATTTTCTTACAGCGGTTGTCAGAAATGAAGTGAAATTGTTCCATTACAAAGCAAAGCACCTCAAACCTCCTTGATTAAATCTAATACGTTAAATTTCCACTGTATTTTATACATTTTCATAATAATCTGTGCAACACGGGGCAAAATAATCGCCTTTAAACATCTGGTCCTCTGTAACATTCTTGAAGTCTTCGGTTATGTAAAACTCAAAAACAGCTGTCAAGTCGCTAAGGAGTTTTTGTCGCCTAATAACTTGGAAATTCCGTGATGGCTTCAATTTTGCGCAGCTTGTCATCCTCTGTAAGGAAAGGGCTTTTCAATCCGAACGGTAAAATTAAATTTTTGATAGAACAAGACTGTAACAGCCTTCTTTAAAGGGACGATTTCGAAGACCGCTTTGAGATTGACTGCAACAGAGGCAACGAAAGTTGAGGATGCAAGACGTAGGTTCTTTTTTGAATTGATTTTTGAAAATGGTTTTGGGTGTTAGAAGATTTTAAAAAGATGAATGCAGAGTTGAGTTGATTCCGCGATCCGTTAACTTCGTGATAAAGACACAATATGGTAGATATATATTAATTACTATAATAATTATTTTTACAGCAACCATTCGAAAACATGATGAGGCTGCGCGATCCCAGCTAACAGATTTTGGCCAATATGTGGCTGAATGTTTACCAAAATACGTACAGAAGGTCCAGTTGACGGCAGGAGATGAGTTAGAGGTCTTGATTTGTCCAGAGGGCGTAGTGCCCGTCATGCAATTCCTGAAAGATCATCATAACGCTCAGTTTGCTAATCTAGTCGACATCGCTGGAATGGATGTGCCTTGCCGACAACATCGTTTCGAGATTATATACAATCTCTTGTCGCTTCGGTACAACTCCAGGATTCGGGTCAAGACCTATACGGACGAGTTAACGCCAATCGATTCTTTGTGCGATGTGTTCAAAGCGGCGAACTGGTATGAGCGCGAGATCTGGGATATGTACGGGGTGTTCTTTGCCAACCACCCAGACTTGAGGAGGATACTTACGGATTATGGGTTCGAGGGTCATCCCCAAAGAAGGGACTTCCCACTTTCTGGTTACGTTGAAGTAGCGCTTAATTCCACTCGTCTTTACGTATTTTTGAAAATCTTCAAATATCTTTCAGGTCCGTTATGACGATGAGAAAAAACGTGTCGTATGTGAGCCTTTGGAATTGGCCCAAGAATTCCGCAAGTTTGATCTGTCGGCACCTTGGGAACAGTTCCCAAATTTCAAAAATATTGACCAAACAGGAGGACAAATCGCTGATAAGGATGCGAAAGGAAAGAGTGGGAAGTAAATTTATTTAAAACTTGTTAACTTTTTTTCGTAATAAAGATTCAAAGTTCTCTAAGAGTTTTTAAGTCTTTTCATTATATTTTTATAAAGTCTAGAATACAGCTTTAGACAGTCAGAGAATTTAAAAATATTATTTCTGTATGCTAGCAGAACAATGCGGCGAAAAAGAGGTTTGGTTACGCTTACTACTGTGTGTGAAAACTATGCTCGGATAGCTCTATTCTCATATAACAATTATCCTAGTCAATGCTAAACATCAAGACGACCCATAAAGCCAATACCTGAAGTCAAAGTAGATTTTTACAATGTCCGACTTATTTGATGGTTCGCTAAGAACTAAAACTGGAGCGATACGAACTGGAAATACTTTCTGTAGTTCCTAATACGTAATGGACAGGAAATATTTTTATTGACATACTCTTAAAGTGCTATACTCTCGCATATAAGTGATTACTATACGCCATAAAACTTTTTGTGGGCACGGCTTTTGGGATATGTTTTCCGTCGTTGAATTATACACTTCGAAGGGGGAGTGTGCATATAGATGCTTCTTTTTTCAAACAAAAAAGTCAGAGAGGACTCCTCGTGGAGTAAATTGGAAGTGAAAATATTCGAGAACAGTAAAGTATAACTGAATTGAGGAACGAATCAATATTATTATAACTCTCTTAGTACGCCCAGTTGTACACTTTAAGTTCGCAGATTTACCAATACTGCCGTTTTTGTAGTAGTTTGGTTTAAATATCTAAAATATCTAGAAATATGTTGTTTAGTGATAATTTTGGGTAAAACTGCTAATTGTTGTTCATCTTATTTTGTGCGTGTGTAAATTAATGAGCTTTGTATAAATGTGTACTGATTTTTTTATAAAGGTACAAAGTTCGGAACTGAAATTAAATTTTCATTTCAACTTTAATCTCTTAATTAAGTGCGTATGCATTAAAAACCTTGTGATTTAGATTGTTTTATACATACAAATTTGAATTTTCAATGCTTTGTTATGAAACGTACGAACAGATCTTTTAAAAGTTAAAGTTAAAAGTATCTAGTCATATTTCCAATATAAATTTTAATCGATAATTTAAGCAATCATTTGACAAAAACCTCACGTTCCCATAGGGGTCAGTATAGTTATAAATAAATTAAATGCGAACCTGGCTTTCCTTTGATATCTTTAAGTTAGACCGCTGAGAAATTATTTCCTCGGAGGCACTTTGTACAGAACATCTTGGAATCAAATTGGCCCCAAACATTAATTGAGGATGGCACCAGAATATTTATGTTTTATATTATGTATTTGTACAAGGATGTAGGACTCTTTATGACTTTTAAATTAACGGAATTTTTAAAATTTCGTTTTTATGCTCATCGTTATTTTCCCAGTTCACACTTTATGAAGGCTTTAAAAAACAATGTAAAGTAGTAGATATTGATAGTTTTCCATCAAGTGCTTAACTACCTATAAGTGTATTCAAACACACTATTCATTGGCACGGTCTGAGAGAAAAAATAATTAATCAATTAGCAGGCAATAAGATTAATATTTTGTTAGTGTTTTCCTTTTTAAACGATTTCAGTATTCCTTAAAGATTCAAACAATTCCAAACGTTCTGTAGAAAACTCTTAGGAATTTCTATAGTAAAGTAGGTTCCCACTAGAAACAAAAAAAAAAATGAATTTATTTGGCAATTTTTTAACTAATTTATAAATTTATTTCCTTGTGTTGTACATCACAGAAATCCATCTCTCAGAAATTATGATATTCGATTATATGATCCTTCACCTATACATCTTATAAATTTTATTTCAAAATTCGCAAAATTGGTGATGTTATAGAGCTCCAAAGTCACAGCTGTGTGGACAGAGCGGAGTGTGGCCAGGAATTCGATCGCGTCTTTCTAAAAAAAGCACTTTACAAAGCGGTTGCTAAAATATCTCTGAGACTAATTGCCCAATTGCTTTGAAATTTTGTACAGATCTTTACAATATCATTTAATTTTTTTCGTAGAGGGTTTATTTTAAATACTAGAGTTTCTTTATAACATAAAAACGGCCTTTCAGCGAGGCCGAAGTCAGACTTTTAAGTTCAAACTTTTTGCGAACTTTTAAGTTCGCAACTTATTTGCATTTCAAAAATCTGCTACTAATAATTTTGTTTACGAGAAATATTCTGAAAATTGTGTCTCTTTTTCCCCTACCTAGGTGTATAACACCCTTTGAAAACTACTTTTCATTATATTGTTCAAGTTAGTTTGGCTTAAAATTACAAACAAGAGTTGTTGGTCATAAAATAAATTCTTATAATGAATAAAATAAAACAATAAAAATTGTCCAAGCAATTTGCAACAAAATATGTATATTTTCATTGTTTACTTTACAATCTGTCTTTTATCAGGTACTTTCTTTTAAAAACCAACAACTAAACAACAATTCTTTGATGGTCTCGCCAGAGGAAAGAAGTTTTTCTTAGCTAAACGGTCACGAAACATCACAACAACCTAGCTCCTTGTTACGTCCCTTCAAATCCGATCCGACTCGCATAGGATTCGAAAGGTTTCCAAAATGTTTTCATTCATTATAAATTTGAACTCCAACTACCATTGGTCAGTTTGAATGGGGGATGAAAAGCTGTGCCTTCGAACTTGTTTCAGAAATAGTGTTTTTTTTTATTCCTTTAGTAATTGTTGAAATCATTCTAAATGAATGATACTGAACCGAATCCGATTAAAATAATAGAAACCGAAATGCGTTTTTTCTAGAAGCACAAGGATAGTCGTCGCGCGGTCGGCGTGTAACTAGACGGTGGTCGGCACGTGTCGACGTGTGCACGAAAGGTTCTGCCACTCGGTAGAAAACTATTTACACACAGTAGAATTGTACATTTTAGTATGATTTTCAAATATACACTTTGAGTATAGTTAAGTTAGAACATATTTACGAAAATAGGTTTCATCTGCTTTGTTCAGAAAGTGTTCATAAAATCAATTCGTTACGAGCTACAAAATTACTTTCGTCAATGTACAGTACACTTATTACAAATATATTTATATAAGTGGTCGCCGCGGCTGCCGCTTCGTTTAAATGGACCCCGTCTTGGGGTAGTGCCGCAGGCTGGTCGCAGACATGCTCTTGCCGCTGCTCAAAGAAGTGTTTTCTGTGGATGGATTCTCGGACGACTGCCGTTCGTGGTACTCTTGGAAACAGGGAACGATGCAGAGATTTGTCTGGCACTCTGGACAATGGTATTTCGTTTTACGGCGCAGAATTCTTCCATGCGCGTCGATTGTATTCCAGCAAAAATTACATCCCAGAGCCGGCCCGGGCCGTATTACTGGACAGTGGCTCGACCTTGGCTCCAAAATAACTTCTCCAGTGGAAGAGGTCTAAAGAAAAAAAATGAAAAGTAGTGATCAGTATACGGCACAGTAAAACTTTAGATATGAAAGAATGTAATTGCATTGGTGAGGAAATGTTCATATTTAGAAAAATTTAGATCTAGATTTAGATTTTTCGAAATAGAACCAATTGGTTTTTAATAATGATCATAAGTCACTTCAAAGCTACATTAATATATTTTTTTAAAAAAAACTTCGTTTTTTTATTTTAGATCATTGTACCACGGGTTATGATGGTTCCCTTGGACACCAAAAGTGTTAATAGTCCTATATTATTTAAATAAATCAATAAGAAATTAAAAACACAAAAACAGTTTTTGTTATTGTTTTATTTCCTTGAAAAACCTATCGACTAATTCCCGAAATGCATTTTTGATTCATTATGTGAAGAAAAGTATTTAAAAAATCACGACTTTTTGGCTCTCTAAACCAGAAGGTACCCTTAAGTAACACGATGCCCATCGATTACAAATTTTCAAAGGTGCTTAATTTGAATGCTAAGGGCAGCACAAAACTCAAGAGCATCGAATTGCAAAATCCAAACAAGTAAAGAATTTAAAAAAGTTTTGTGGCACGTATTGCGAAAGAACTCAAACAGCAACAAAATGTGAACTGTTATAAAAGTAATTTTATCGAAAAAAGGGTGTTTTGCTCTCTCTTTATTTTAAAAATCATCAATTTTCAAGGTTATTTGGAGGTACTAAAAGTTGCCTCCCTTTGTTCTACGAAATGAATTAGCGACTTCAACTTGCGGCTTTTGAACGACTGTTCATATAAAATGGACAAGTCTCAAACCTATAGCAGGAGCGGAACCGAAAACACGCCTACAATCTCCGTAACAAGCAAGCTTTTATGTTTTAACTTAAAAACTAGTTTTATGAAGATGCAGCATCTAGTGTATGAGGTTTTGGACATCTAAACTCACCTGCGGGGTAGAAACCGATCGGTGAAGCTCTTCCGATTTTACTCTTATTGTTGGAATATGTTCTGTAGAACTAGTGCTAGTAGTGATTGGGTCTGAGACAAGTATAACAGACGGGCTCCCGGCCCCGCTGGTCTTCATTGGCGCCTGGCTAGCCTGTTCCATTTCTTGCTTAATAGACGTAACAAAATGTACATTTCCGGTGTTCTGTTGTGTAAATGTTGTTGTAGAAACCGTACAACTTCCAGTTGACACTAGTATGGGCGGCTCGGATGTTGAAATTGCTGACGATGTCGACGGTGTGGGATGAGAGAGCTGTCTATGGAGAGCAAAACTGGGCACAACTGAGGACGGCGGCGATGCTGATTGGCTTGGTAACAGGGGATGCGAATGTTGCTTGACCAATAGTGGGCCCGATGGTACAGAAAGTAGGTGCGGGGAGGAGGGTGTCATACTTGGAGCCGGCTCCGAAGAATGTCGCTCAATTTTTGGTGGGACCGTAAGTAAGTTGTGTGTATTCAATGGATCGAAGTCAACAAATTCGGGTGATTGTTGACTCATAGTATCGCTGTCACGTTTTATTCGAGGTTGTCTTATTAAGAATCTGTTTCTTTTGCTTCCAATTCCTGGTGTTGATGGGGCTAATTTATCTGGGAGAGAAAAATATAGAAGAAATATTGATTGATTAAATAAGTGCGTTACACTATAGTTGTGCAACATGGACACAGATCTCTTCAATAAAAAGAAAAAAACATGTTTGTGCACTTCAAACAGTATTTTCAAAAACTCTCAACACAATTTGTTTCTTGATATACACTGTGGATGAATGGAAAGATGTACTTTTCCCGGATTTTCAAAACAACGATTTTCGATATTTAGACTATATAAATAGTTTTAATGCAGCTATGGTATTCATACTATAGTTTTAGCACTGAATAACATCGGTTGGACCAATTGCCTTCTAGTTATAACTTGATGACCCAGATCACTTTCGTAGAATTTAAAGGTTACAATTTTAGTTGTATCGGTCTTTTTTCTTTTAGAAATTAATGGGTCTAGACTTTATAGATGTATTCAAATTTGAAACAAAAAGTAGGTTTTCTCTATTGGCCTAGAATTTTTAATAATGCTTAAGACAAACTACGGCATCAATACCTTCATTTACTCGCTTAACAATTATGTGTTCATAGCATGAAAAATGTACAAAACTCCATAGGTTGTATTTTCAATATAACGTTTAGAATCTAAATTAATAAAATCGATGTCGTAAATAAAAAAGTATTTTTTTTAATATTGTCAAAAATTTTAATATTTTTATTTTTGTCAGTATATCAGTGTTAATTCTGTTTAAGCCGATATTATAAATATCTTTCAAAAAATTATTATATCTCAAGTTTTTCCCTGACTAGTATTATAAAGAAATAATATTCATCAGGTTTGTCAGTTTGTTCCAGGTAATCTTAGAAAATATTGAACCTTTTTTAAAAACCCCTTCACCATATGAAAGCTTACAATTTCCGAAATAACATAGGCCATATATTATAGAATTTTTTAAATACTAAATACAACAAAATAATAATAAAACTAAAGCAAGTTGTCACCTATGGATATACGGAGGAATTACAAATCACAATTATTATCGTCATATAATTTATGGACACTATAGTTCTAAATAATTTTTAACAGATAACGAGTTTTTTATATTTTATATTAGCATGTATATATGACTTTGTTTAGTGTTAGAAAATTAATGATATTCCTACGTCGGATTTAGAACATCATGATATGAACACTATAATTTCAGAACCATCTGTCATAAGTATTGTTAGAACCTGGTGGTATTTTTAATAATCGACGTAAATATTAGGATAAATCTATTTTCTGCGTGATAATGTACAATAAATCTACAATGAAAGTCGACAGATTGAAAAAAGATTTTCTTTTTAATTTCATATAGAATTACACATTTCTTTAATATCAAGGTATGTAAAATGGATGTACATACATATCTTAACATTTAATATTATTGTAAAAGACAAATGACCTAAAATTCTAATTGTATAGTACTTTGAACAGACTAATTAAGTGAATAATGTGGAGGTATAGCTTAGGGCGTGATCTTTTTAGATAGCTATTTTTGTTCTCGAGAGAAATATTAATTTTACATTAGAATTTCCTATCCTTTTTCGTCTAAATATTAATTGTTCATACTTCTTTTTTATTATTTCATCTAAATTCGTGATGGCAGTAACTACAACTTTCCTTTATGGCAATGAAAAAGAAAATTAAATACGAATATTCGCTTAAATGAACTTATATACATATTGAGAGAGGATGAATTGCCAATAACAGCTAAAAGTGCAACTGATTTATTTGTAACTAATTCTTCAATTAAATAGTGATAATATATATACATTTTTACAATATACCAAATTCTTGGTGTCACTGTTTTTTTCTCTTCTTCGTTAAAAAGCTTGTTAAATTTTTTTAAGAAAAATAAATTTGAAACCTAAGAAAGTTTATTTAGGAACTTTTGGAAGAATAATTTTCGCCTTTTTGACTTAAATGTTTATACTAAAGTTTTTTTCTTTTCAATAATAAATAACAAATTGTAAGTACCACATGTTCGATTGCTCAGATTTAATGAACAATAAAAATAAATTACTAAAGATGTTAAATGTCCAATAAAATATAAATATCTTTTCAAATTTGTTTTTCAAATAAATTTGTAATTGAAAAAATTTGAACATAATAATGAAACTGTAATGAAAATGGATTAAACAAATTTCGATGATAGAGAAGATGTCACAAAACCCGAATTTGGTTGTCTTGTATTTTGATTATTTCTTAAAATACGCTTATCTTATGAAAGTTACAATGAAAGAAATAAAATAAAATAAAAACTAACAAAAATTATAACTTCTAAATTATTAGGATTAGGATTCGGCTTTCTAATAGCAACCTCCTCTATCACAGTAATTCGTTTGGTCCATTACGGGTCGCTTTGTAGAAGTAAGAAAAATATTAGGGAGATTTAAGGGATTTAGAAAAAACGCACAGTAAATTAATTTGTTTGGAACATGCGTCTACGCAGACGACCTGGGGCTAAAGTGAAGGGGAGGACTAAGATAAAAGTCAAACCCATAATCTCTAGAATGGTGGATCGGTCACGCTACCACTACTCCATCGAGACCTACTATTTTCTCCTTAAGATACGATTAAATAGTGTGGTCCAAATATTTTCAGCCTCCCAAAGTAACTAAAACTTTGCTATGTCGTGCAGATTTTCAACCCATAAGTTTTTAAATAATTGATTGCTAGAAGCGCAGATCAAAGAATGAGAGACGCTGTCTACAAGGACTCCAGTCAGAAGCACATGCTATACCATTCCAGAAATTGTTCAAAATTCAATATGCTTTTTTTAAAAGCAGCAAATAGGATTCATTAAATGTACTGAGCAATTCGTAAAAATAAATAGGGGCTGTATTCAAAAATAATATCGTTTTCTTTAGAGTTAACTTTTTTTTTATTGGGATAAGAATTATTGAACCGCACTCTACAAGTACTTTTCGTATTTTTACATTTAGGGTAATCGCCGATCCGAAAAGTGTATAAACAAAAAGTATACCAAATTTCTGTTATTAGAAGTTCCGTTTTAAATGAACTAATGTAGATTATTGGGAGTTTTGGATTCAACTTAGGCTTTGTAGTTTTGCTTAAAATCATATTAACTTGCGGGATTTTTTGGCACCTTTAGCAAATCAGTTTAGAATATATTTATACTTACTTGGTGTAAAGAAGTCTTTAGCAATCAATTTGTAGCAAAAACTCATTATTATTCCTATTTTCTGACACAAAAAGGCAATGTTAAAAGTTTGGCGTCTAAAAATTACACTGCGCTAAACGAATTCGGTGCCACTAAATTACAGACATGAATTGGTGTACGTTTTATTATATTACAGCAATGAAAAGCTAATTCGGAGCAGATTAATATTTGGCAAAAAATGTTTTTACGACTAATGTCTTTCCCATATACAAGAGCTTTATTCGAAAAAACCGGTTACTATTTATTAGTGAATAAAAATGAAATATCGTCGGTAAATTCTCGAATTCTTGGAAGGAAGCATTTCTTATGTTTTTACTATTGGATTTTAGTTATTTCAAACTTTCGAACAGTAATAATTTTTCTCGAACATTTTCGTGATCGTGATTTTTTTATTTCGAAAGTTTATATTTCTTGGGCAAATATGGCAATAACACTGGAAAAATTAAAAAATTTTTTGTGAAAGATTATTAAAAAAAAAAACGGTCGCTACTGATGAAAACTAAATTTGAATGGATGGATTAAAAGAATATTTGACTTTTCCCGAAGATATCATCTCTACGGTGGAAGGGAATTTTTTACCGGCATTTTATTATTTATAATATTAGTTTCTATTCTTTTCTGTTTATATAAAATTACTTCAGCATATCTTTACCCCTTTGTGGTCGGCATATTTCTTTATTGGGACTACTACCTCATTATTTAACCTGGTTTCTAAAAATGATGTTGAAGGCTGCACTCTAAATGATGTACGTGTTGAAAATTTCACATAAATGCTTAGAAAGGGATTTTAAAGAGTAATTAATATGTACAATATCTCGATCATAAAATAACAAATGTGCACACAAAACAAGGCTATGCCGCCATAGCGGCACAAACGATTTCGAGAGCAAAACTGAAATGCCACCACACGGCGGCACAGATCGCGAAGGATTAATAACATATCTCCTTCCTAGCGCTTCATACTTCATTTATTACAAATATTATAAAAAGGGCCTTATTTGGGCCATCACAGTGGAATTTCCCTCTAAAGTTAGCAATAATATTAATTTCTTAAAGCACTCACCCGGATTAACTCGGGTTCGAAATGATGTTTTTTCGCCCAAACGAGATAACTTTTGCGAGCTGTAATTGTATTTTCAATCTCAGATATCACCGAATTTATACGATAGATCTCTATGTATTCCTGCTCAGAAATAAGCGTAGTTCAGTTAACTTTTTTTATAAAAATTTCAAAATTTTGTTAATGTTCTTTTGAGTACATCAAAAATATAGAATATAAAAATTGGGTGAAAAAGCAAACACTTTTCGATTTTTAATTGGTGCATTAAGGAGTTAAAAATCGAATTTATTTCGAGTAATTCTAGTTTGGATTAGAAAGAATATTCGCTTTCACATGTTTCCACAATTATCACTTTTCGCTATGATTATCATGGAAAAATTTGTGCATCTTTTTATCTACTTTTCATAACAATGTTTAATGAACCTAAAAAAAAAATTGTATTTAAATTATTTTGATATATATTCTGAAATCGTTTAATTCTTTATTGATTTACTGAGAAGAACGTAGAAATACGAACCTATATGCAATGGCGAGGGTTTTCTCTTAAGGATGATATAAAAAATATAAATGCTTGGAAGTAATCAACGGCAGTTTGATTTTCACAATGAGAAACAGTAATTCAATTGCACCCTCACGATTTTTTCTTGAATTTAGGTAGAAACACTTACCAAAGGTAAAGAACTTCTCACTTTCAAAGAAACATCACTTATTTTTTCATAAACTGTAGATCCCGGCAAGTTTCATAGAAATCTGCGTCCTAGAATTGAGAATTTGATCCCTCTTGATCAAATTTATCCTTTTTTTAATATGAACTATCAAACATGATTAAATCACATTTTTCCCGAAGCAGATTTATTTTCTAAAGTAAATTGCTGATGCATCAATTTATTTTAATACAGTTCGTGTGATTTTCGTTAGTAACAGTAAGGATGTAGTTGCGCTCGAATACCCCCAAGAGGCCTTTATAGTAGTACCCAGTAAAAACGTTAAGATTAGCTCGTTGTTAATGCTTAGTTCTTAAATGGAAGCAGCAAAATGGCACAATTGTTTATGAATAAATTAATAAAAATACGATACGAATGGTGTTAAATTTTGAATAACTGTTCATGGTAATTTAAGATGTTATTTTGTTTTTACTTTCTAAGACCGCTTTACAGAGGGTTGATATTGAATAAATAACTTACAGTCAAGTCTTTAAGGAAATAAAAACAGATAAGAAGGTAAAGAAGTCACCAAGCCAATGGCAATTTGTTTTGCATTAGGATTACCTAGATATTTTGATCTTTAGCATGATATCGCCATGTTGAACCTCGTTTTTCGTTGCCAGCACAAACATCTCTACTACAAGCCCCAAAATTCAACTTTCTTGGTGCTTTTTTCTATTTAAACTCATTAGTTCCAGCATTTTTAAGAGAAAAGCAATCATAATTTCGAGAAAATAAATTAGGTAAATATTGTATTCAACTTTCAACTTTAGCTTTTCAAATAATTCCATTGCTCAAATTTATCCGGAAAAGAAAAACATAAGATTTATGAGCTGTTATTACGATAAATTTATAAAGAAATAACGCTGTCTGGAAAACAACCATAACAATTTGGAATCCTACACAGTACAATTGTAAAAAGGAGAGTTCGAAAAACACAATACTGTAACAATAATAAGGAAGTTGCACCAGAACAAGTGAACTATGACTTCAATAGAATCTTTTCGTAGATTATAAAATTTTTATACGAAAATATTCTATCATGTAAAGCTTTCCAGTAAAATATGTTTGAAAATATGAACTAAATTATTTAAATAACAAAATGTGATCTGTTCCAGTTGTCATTCTTAGGAGGATCTGTAATCTAAAATTCTGAATAATAGACAAATAAATACAACAGTTTTTAGCTATATCTAAAGTTATTTTAAATGTGTCTTGATATTTAATCTCTTCTTTTACTCATTCTATTATTGCATGGTGATTTTTAAAGACAATTTATCATAGATTTCGAAGGAAATGATTAATAACTTTTAATAAACTCCCAGATTAGTTAATATATATGTTATTTTAAAACTCCGTTTACCCAATGTACGTTAAACTCCGAAATATTATGAAGTCTTTATTTTTTCGGACTGAAATAAATTAATTAATATTTTAAGATTTACAACTGATTAGGATTTCGATATTTGTTCTAGTTTTTTGTTTTACGATCAGAATGATAGCTGAAAACTTAATTATTTTAAAATATTTTAAAAATTTCCGTCATTTATATTCAATGATTTTCTCGCTTAATAACCTCTTAACTGCTGCTTTAACTGGTTAATTCATTCTTAATGCAGGTAACCCTCGATCTACACGGCATTCGAATTGCACAATTTCGGTTTAACACGGTTGAAGTAAAACGGAAGAACTTCCATTTACACGGCCTTGAATTTCACTTTAACACGGTTGGGCCAGACATGTAAAAATTGTATAAATTTTTATTTAAAAATATGTATGTACATACCTTTTTATTTTACAAAAATCATATAATACTGTTTTGTATGGATTTGTTAAATTTATTACATTTGTATTTCTTTCCAAAGTGAATTGTGGACTCGAATTGCACGATTTCATTCTACACGGCATTTTCGGGGAACCAATTACCGTGTCGAGAGTTACCTGTACTTCGTAACTATAAAGCGAGTATACCTCTTTTTTTTAAATAAAATCTTATGTAAATTTGAGATTCCGTTATTTTATCGACAAAAAGATATTTTATCATGCAGGTGGTAGATTTAACTTTACAAAAAATGACATGATCAATATTTTAACTTTTACCGTGAGCTATTGATAAATGTCTCGATTAAGCAAAATTTTAAAGTAGAATACAAACGCTTTCAATTTCCTAATTATAATTCCCTTATTACAAATTTTAAAGACACTAAGAGGTACTTGAAACCGTTCTCGCACAATTTTACCGCTTGTTGTAGAGCTGGACGTGGTTCCTTAATTAACATTGGCAATCCCATCTATGAATTCATACAACAGCATTGTGATTTTACTGTAAGACGTTCTGTGTGATAGAAAAGTGTACATAGGGTCCATTAGTGCCTACTAAATTATCCGGAAGAAACTGTAAGATCAGCATAATATACTGAAGTGAATAGCGCTGGGGAGAAAATTTGAAAATTTCGTACATATTTTGGTCTTCTAAGCCATTAAGAGTCCTCTTTAGATTGCCAGATTATAAATGTATTAATGTCAATAATTTCTTATAAGCTTACATGCATTTACAAGTCACGTACTTTCATTACTATTTTCAATTTTATTTAAATAATTTCCGTGGGATGACATATTGAGATCTGCTGCACGTACACAAATATGTAAAAAAAAATCTTAGCGATCTATACGATTATTGTTCATTGCTCTGATGCAAACGACTTTGTTTAATTAATTAAAGCTTTTTTAAATAATTGATCAAAACAATTTCATAAATATAATAACTATGTAAACTCGAAGCTTTTTTTGTTAATTTACGAACAGGACAACAGAAATTTTGACAATTCTTGACGCCCTTTTCTTTTTTTCGAAGCAACGCGTTGAATGAACAAGTGAAATGGCAAAATGCAAAATGAGTGCGAACGAGTCTGGATATCAGAAATGCAGATCACGATATAGTTTATACACAATTAGTTGCCATTATATAGAAAAGATTACTTTAATACATAATTCCTATAATTGAACTAAATTCCTTACTAGCTAGGAGGACTACCTTAAATAATAAAGCAAATTATTAACAGTTCTCGAACTTAACAAAAATTTTCTCATTCATATGAGATATTGAGATGCTACAGAATTTCTTATAGTATTTGATGATTTTATCTGCTTTGATTAAGTCTACATCCACATCAATAAATGTTGATATATACTCTCTACAGCAAAGTTAAAACTGGGACACGCTTGTGCCTCTACGATGTGTGGACTTACACTAATATCTACATTGAATTGAAATTAAGACCTTGCAAGTTCATGGGGGTGGGATTTACGTTAACCGCACCGTCAGAATAACGCTGCCTTGACATTGTATGAATCCCAGTGGAGAACTCCATGTGTCTAGTGTCTAGAAAACTCATAACGCCCATGGGATGAGCGTGTGGGGTACACATGATCGGCGTTGGAGTCTCCGATGTTGGTGGAACTTGCATATTGATGGTTGGTTGATTTATGTTGGTGTAGTTTTCTATGGTTGTTTCCTCATTCGTGGGCGTAGATGATGGAGGCGGAGATATATTTGGTTCTAATTTAATACGACTTTTGATGCTGGGCCTGCTAATGGGGTAACCGCGCTTTTTATATTCCAGCCACAATGTTCTATTATTCACTCCATACAGTCGAGCCGCTTTACAAAATCCGATACCTCCAGAACGCACCGCTTCTAAAGCTCTAAGGAAATTCTCATCTCCTTGGGGATTCACGGACCTCTTCCTCTTTTGTGGTGCTGGCGTTACTTGGGTCTGCTGGCACTGTGTTGTGGCATTCGGGGCTGTGCTATTGTTGGCAGTCGTGGGGGCTATTTGATGAACAGGAGACTGCGTCGGAGTGGGGCCCTGACTATAAACCGACTGCACCATGCTAGATTCATTTGGCGATGTAGGGGTGGACAGATTTTGCGAATAGCTGCTGACGAGACTGTTTACGGATATGATTTGTGGAGTATAGGATGATCCTTGATAGTGCATTTGTATATGGCCCTGTTGTTGTTGATTCGATGTTACTACTGAATTCCCTGTTGACGTACTGGCATTTTGCTGCTCATGTTGTTGTCCGTTAGTGGTACTATTGCCACTTTCCGATGTCTGATTATTATCACCGATTGAGATATTGCCTTGACAAGATTGCAGCGAAAAGCGTGAGTAATTTGAGTCGACAACCGTCCATTGCACACCTGGGAGAGGAAGGAGAGCCAATTAATTAATAAAGTTAATTCACTATTATAATTTGCAAAACATAACAAATTGTGACTGCATTACTCTGTTTTCGATACTATTTAAAATGGGAGTACATATTCTAAGTGAGATCATCAAATTAAAAACAAATTCGAATGGATTGCAACACCGTTCAAATTCAAATGGAAATATAGGCAATAGATATTAAGGTAATATTTCCAGTAAGTGTAAAATCTTGGAAAATTAGTTTTCAGTCGCAAAGTACATTTTTTCTATAGCTCTCTCCTGATCCCAGATAGCAAGGATAGTTGGATTCACTTTGCATTCAACAGAGTTATCGTTCCGACTTTTTTTCGGGCTCACCGCGTTCTTTTCGGTTACTATATTACATGGAATGTCTTTAAAATGAAGGCAAAGCTTAAAAATATGAGTTTTACAGCAATATTACAAAACGAGGACAATTACCATTAGTTATTATCATTGGAAAAATTTAAGCGATTCTTTTTTCCGCGATGCTGTCTCGGCTGAAGTGAATAGCTGTTTACATAATATGATCATGAAATGGTAATATTATTACACAATAGGATCAGGAATCAAGCAAATAGAAATACGTGTAATGAAATGGTGAATTTTACGGTTTAGAGAAGCATGCACGGTTACATTTCAACAGATATTTTATGTTTATCTGGGAGTAAATATACCTTCAATCACCACATCCACTCCTCAAAGATTTATCTGATTTCTTAAACCTTTGGTCACTTTTACTTACTGCTTACCTTTAAGTTAAAACACGACTATTAATTGGAATTAAACACAAACCTTACTCTACGTTCTCCCTCTGTTGCCGCACTAATGCGAACAACAGGATTTTTAGTAAAAGTATGATAAAATACAGAGAATTTAATTTCTATATTTTAATATTTGGAGTTTACAATGATTCTGTTTTAAATTCGATTGCAATCTTACCAAATTGTGATGTAATGGCCGAACTTAAACTTTAAAAATTATGAAATATTTGTAAAGAAAGTGTGCACTATATTCTTCCATTTTTAGTACCAAATTACATGGATCGGATTCCAGTTTGGATCGATAAGAACATAGAACAATTATATTGGAAAATACAAATTTAAGGCAAGGGAAACTTGATTCTTCTGTTTTTCATTTTTAAATTAAACCTAAAACCCAAATCTATAGTATTTAATACAATATTTAATTTAAGAAAGCACTAGCAGCCCCCAGTTGAAACATATCATAACATAAGGGCATCCATGAGCGAGGCAGACATGTCTGTCTGACAAATCAAAGCTTAGTTGGCTTGCTAAATGCTTGGCAAAATTCTTATATTTTCTAAAACTTTTTACAGGAACGAAATTTTAATTTGTTAAGATTATTAAATGCAGTCCAATAAATATGTTCTGAAACTCTACAAAGTAAATTGAAAATATATAAAATAAGAATTTAATGTTTAACCATCAGAATAGAACATTTTTTCGTCCGGGCCATTATAAAAAAAAGTTATGACATAAGGCTCGTTAAAATGTTGAGTCATTCCTAGTCTTATTAAAATCTAATTTTGGTTCACTATATTTCAAAGAATAAAAATAAAAACTGAATTTCGCAAGGACGGGACATAGGACATAAAATGTGAAAAAATATACTTATTTGTGATTTTCTCAATTTCAAAATTACAAAAAAAAAGTATATATCAAGTTTAGGCCGACATGAACCTCTTTACCCAATAATTGGCACTGTGTGAAAATATGTTGTTATTTAACTTTGGGAAGTGGACTTTTTGCAATAGAAGATAAAAGTAATTGCAAGCATTTGTAAAACAGAGCAGCATTGTTGTGTATATTTGTAGCTAAGCACGTCACAATCACTAAGCAACAGCAAATTAGCGCAAGTAATAAAATTTTCATTTCTTAATTGGATTTCTGGTAATGAATTATAGAGTTTATATGAAAACTTAACAGAACACAACATATAATAATCATTGAGTTAGCATTTAAAATGGACGTTCTATTTATAACAAATATTTTCAAAATTGTTTTAGGATAAAATCTCGTTTAAGGGGGACTACATACGCAATTCTTTTGTAAAAGAAGAAGGAAATTTTCGGATTCGAATTCGAAGTACACTAGATACAAGAATTATAGAAACAGTAAATTTTATTTGAAATTGATGTAGTATTTAAAATTGCTTAGTTTCAGAAAATTCTAAACCATTCGCTAAGACTGAGTATGCCTACGCTTTCTATGTATACTGATGTTTTTACTAATGTTATATGGATTAGAAAATTAGTAGAAAACGTTAAACACTTCCCCTAGAAACATCATTATAATTTTTTCCTTAGTCATATACAAAAGATTCACATTTAAAATTTGAAAAGTAGCATTGATATAGAATTATAGAACGCAAAGTTTTATGTTGGTGTTAAGAAATTTTGCTATCATATACATAAATTATTGAATAAATCTCGATTGATTTCAAATAGATTATAAATGCATATCACTTTTTCCCAGTGCTAGCGTATGTTCGAAAGAATAAGAGATAAGAATAAGAGATAATTTATATATTTATTTATAAAAACGAGTGAAAAATAATAATTTTAAGAAGTGACATATATTTATGAAAATTTTGTATTATTATAACTTACTTTTGCTGCTCTCAAATTTAACATAACGAAAATTCAGGTATATTTTTCGATTAAACTGATATATAGACAGCAGAAAAGTAAAAATGATTGTGTAATTTACATAGTTTCTATCAATATTAAACACACTCAACATTTTTTCAACGTTCGATACGAACGGCGACTTTGTTTAAGTACACAATTCAGAATATACTAATAACAGAATTTACTTACAATGATAACATGAACACAACAATTTGGTAATAAATTAGCGATTGAAAAGCAAATTGGACAATGATTTTATTGGGAAATATAGACTAACTAGAATAAGATGCTAACGCAATTCTCAAAATTGGTACCATATAAAACGGTGCAGACTTTGAAAGAACGCAAATATTCAGTAGTGCGTGCTCCAATCTCAAAGGTCAGAATTCTCTTTCGTACATTTTAAAGTACACCCAGTGCGTTTTGTTGCTTTGTAAGGTAGGGGCATTAACATACATATTAGGCGACATTTATATTAGAATTATGTATACATATACTGAAGCAAAATCAACTTACCCGAATGAGATGATTGAGATTGAGAACAGCTAACACTGGGACCTTCGTGTTCAGAAGGTGTTCCTGGCCCGGATATATCAAGGGGTATCGATTGTTGAACTCCTGATATATCCACTTCAGGTTTCTGAAAATGTACAACACATTAGAAATTTAATCCAATAGGAAATTAAACATATTACAATTTGCTGTACATGATGTTGATGACTACCAGAATCCTCAATACTTTCTTGGGAAGAATCTTGAGGATGAGTTTCTGTGTCTGTACTTGAGCTCTCTTTGATAATTTTTGTATGTATGGTCTGCGCTAAATTAGAGGCAGTTGCTCCAAAAGACATCTGACTCATTTGAGATAGGTTAATGTTTGAAGAACCTTCTATGCTACTCTGCTCTTCCGATGTGCGTTCTGCAGAACCTATGCGTAATTGGTGATATTATATTGGAAGTTTAAATCATTCTGAAAAATTACCACTATTTGAAGACTTTCTTAAGCGTTTCCTTCTGGTAGCAGGCGATGATCCTGCTACTGTTGGTGACGGCGACCTTCTCTGCTGATGATGGGATTGCGTTTGTTGTTGGTGATGATGATGATGATGTTGGAACTGTGATTCTGTGCTGCCCCATAATGAATCGGAGCCGCTTCCTCCACCTTGAAGAGCTTCAGTTTGATCTGAGCTAGATTTACTTTCCGACTTTGTTAAAGAAGCAGCTGCATCTGGCATTTCAGCTAAGCCCTTTATTTTAAGCATTTCAGCTGTTTTCAGGATATGTGGCAGCTGTTCTTGAGAAACATTAACCTCTCCGTAGTACATAAAATCAACCATCGTTTTAAGATCATTAAAATGCACATCTTTCAATATTACAATCGGGTGCTGGCAGGGATTTGAAGCGAAGAGTGACTGTAACCAGAAAATAGCATGTTTTAATTTTTGTGAGAAATGCATATGCAATTTTTATAATTTAAAGATCAGACATGTAATACATATTCGCTTTAACAGGATTTCTGGATTGGACTTCATTGAAAAGGGACAGTTTAAAATCGTTTGGTACAGTGCTCAGTCTCATTAAAACGATAAACCTTAGCCACTTTCACTTTACCATTTGTTACCTCTACTTTTGAATGCCTTCTATACTTTTGGGAAACTGCGATTTACTTCGGGCGTTATTCTTGTAGTTCATATGTCTTTCTCTATGGGAACAATAAGCTCATAAAGGAAGCGTATTTAACGACCAAATCGTTTTAAATAATATGTTTAAATGTTTGGAGCCTTGGATGAATAATCATTTAAAACTAAGTAAGAGACAACGCACAGATGGATAAAGATTTCGGTTTCTTAGAAATACTTCTACTTATTTTTGTAGAACTTTGTATTATATTCCCCAAAAATGTTGTTCTAAATTTTATAAAACATGATATATTAATGTGCATTGCATTTCAAAAAGAAAAGAAATATTAATAAAAGAATTTAATTCAGTAATGAGAGATTTAAAGAATTTTTTGTTTTTGTAATTTGTTACGACTCGGACGAAAGGAAAGAACACAAATTGTATCCATACTGCTCATTTATGGAAATTTATTTTTTACCTTTTCCTAGTAAAATTTTATTTTCCAAATCAAGTACCATAACTAATGTTACGATTTATACGTTTTTTCGCGCTGATTAGCTTTTAACAATGCAACGTGATTAAGGGGTTTCCAGCTGGAGTAATAGAGCATCTTCAGTAAATTCTGAGATCCATGTTTGTATAGATAAGTGTTTTTATGTGGTTTGTTCTATAGTAAATCCCCGTTGGGGTATCAAACAAGATTTCATATATTTCATAAATATCTCACACGAAACTTGATAAGATTAAAGAAAATTCGTCGCTATTATAATTTTCCAATTTTTTGTCACGTATTTCTTCAGTTAAGGAGACTGAAGACCATTGGATTTAGCTATCCTGTTACTTTGTCAATATAACTTAGTTGCATAGTAGACCGCTTTCGTTACTACTCCAGGATCTTAGGTCAAACTTGTACTTTTCGGTTTGTTGCAGCAAATAATTCTCTTGTATTATGTACCTATTTTCATGGAATCGTCTATAATCTAACTTTACTTGTATTTGCTCTCCTTAGCATTCCATCCTCTTAGTTTGGTTTTTCTATGATGATTTTTAAAATTAATTGTATTTCTGTACTGTCGTCTTTTAAATATATGTAAGTTTGATTCTCGGACATTTTTTAGAAACGGGATTTCTTTTTCCATTAAATATATAATGCATAAAGCAAGGAAATGAAATACTATAGTCATATTCCTAAGGATTTAACGATTCTTAACGCAATTTCTAAATCAGGCGAAGTTAGAACACCTGAAAAAGAGGCACGCCTGTGCCCCATTCGTGTTTACAATGCAGATGCCGACACTCTTCGAGAATTGCGTAAGAGTCAAGTGTGGCTATCGGAAAACGTGTGTAAATATGGCATGAGTTACACCCAAGGTGCTTGGACCAGGAAAAAAAATCTTTGGGACATTTTTCCACTTATACAGTTTGATGGCGCTGAAAGCTTGGGATTACCTGAAAGTATGAACTACAGGCGGAGAGAACTATCCTGTGGGCCTGCAGTTGCCTTCCTTCAGCTGCAAGAGTCACGTCAACCAGCGTCCCATTGTGCAGAAGCGAGGAACAGACAGAGATGAAGTTCGGCTGATGGTTGTTCCAACGCAAACAAAATTGTTGCACTGACGACATTTTAGGCTTGATTTACTTTCCTGAAATACATGACCACTTAACAATGGAGCACAGCCCCAGATGGTGTTTTTTTTCAACCGCACAACGCAAATTTTGCGGTCTTAGCGCCACAATATTTGATTGCTTCCAAATTCTTCCCTTTACCTAAGTTTGGGACCTTGAATATTGGTATGACGTCATTCATTTAGTCTGATTACTTTGTGTTTGCAAATATTGCACAAACTGTAGCCGAGCACTGCGGATTTATGTGACCGATCGAACAATGCACTTCCGAAAATAAGGATTATCGAACACACTTTGACCAGTTACCAATTGTTTCACATTATCAAAATAAATCGCCAAAATCCAGCCCTTGAACTTTGATAGACATGACAGCCGACTAAAATAATCACAAAATGGCGCCAGTCAATTCTTGTATATGAAATTCGTACAAAAAATGGCGTCTTTATCGCAACTACAGAAAATGCTTTAACACTGCCAGTCGGGCTAATCTCATGAAACTGCACTTTTCTGAAGCAATTTGTAAACAATATCCATTCGCATTTAGTAAGTTTTTTCTATTATTTAAAGTACTCTTATCGGGCTACCGGCGCGTCATCTAGATGTCACAAAAGTTACGAAAAGTGAACTATACGCGCTGCGTGAATGTCGCAAAACAACCTTTGCTCAGTACAGGCGCGCTATCTAGATGTCATAAATTAAATTCTGTAATTAAAGAGGGCGCTGAATTATAGCAGTGCCATTTTGGGTAAAAGTGCGTCATTTCGCGACGCACACTTGCGCATTGGAATTTGTTTTCAGGTGGATAAATGAACTCGTGTGTACAATGCCTAACTGATAATTTCTAATTAAAAGAGTGATATAAAATTGTCAGTTTACAAAAATATGATCTTTTGGGATTCTATTATTTTTCACAAAATGTTGACTTTGCTAGAGGAATGGCTTAAAGTATTTTGGACTTAATTAGAGCTACATTCTGCTCCGGACGGTTTACAAAGAGGGGAACAAGCAAAACTATAGCAATAACAACCCGATTTTCAGTCAGAACGAAGGGAGAACTCAAAATTTGGTAGTAATGAATATTGGTAATTAAAAAGAATGAATAAAAATTCTTCGGAGAATAATTTGCAACTGTTTAATCTGACCCCGATTAATATAAGAGTCGTTTATTTTGAAAGTGGCCTAAGTCAGTTTTTTAAAAAAATCTCTGTTTCAGTCAGTTTTAACTTCTGCATATCAAAAAAGGTTAAAATAATATGAAATGATTTTTTTTCAAATGGGCCTAGACCAATTTCAAAATAAACGACTCATAAAAGTGACCTAATTTTGTAGTCATTTTGAACTTGCATGGTATGGCATGGTAATAAAATTTATATATAATTAAGTAAAAATAATTAAAAAAATTCTGGATTGGGGATAATGGCTTTTCTCGACGTTCTATATATAGGACATTCGGTGCCAATTAGTTTATTATTTGAAAATTAAATTAAAAAATATCACAATGAACTTCCTTTTCACTAATAAAAGTGTAATGAAAGTGAAATTTTTTCTAATAAAATTAACAGTATTCCAAAATGAAAAATTAACGAAAATCTATCTCGAAAATGGCACATGTAACATGTATTTTAAAAAGGTTTCAACAAAAACTAAGTTCACATATGCAATTTAGTGCAGTTTAATAATTTAAAAATATATTTTACTTCTGCAGAATATTTTTAGGGATGTATACTTTTCGAAATTTACCATTATTAATTTATTATTAGAGCCCCATTTTGACAAAATTATTATATAAAACAATTATATGCTTTTATTAGGCAAAGATAAATATTACAGCATGCAGATAAAAGTCTTAATTAATGAATTTTTCTAAATTGGATGACCTATATATAGCACGCCAGGGGTTAGGAGGTTAAAGTAACAGGTTTTATATGAGTCGTAGTCTCGTTTTTGAATTATTAAATTAAACCCTAATTCCACAACAACAAACAATTTAGCTGCTTACTGAAAAGTGTAACGTCTTTAAGTTTGTTGCGAGCTTCCAATATGATTTTACTGTAGTACTATTAAATAAAAAAAACATATTTGTGTAAAATTGATTTTTTTGTACAACCCAGATGCAGGCAATCTTTTAGATCACCGAATCAAATTTTTAACTTCTGCACATTAAAACGGGTAGTTCTACCCTTTCAAAAACGGTTTAGATGATAAGAGCCGAGTTTTCGATATTATTCGAAACCAGTGTCGAATTATTTTCAATTTAAACTGAGAAAATCTCATGGAACAGACTTAAAGGCAGGATTACGATTTTCCTGCCTCTTAAACTAAATAGCCATATTTAAAAAAAATGGTTGTTGCTTTATTTAAAAGATATAGCTATATTTTTTGTTCGTTTCTTCACAAAATCTACTGAAGTTAACTTTTTAGCAAAAGTTTTCTCACGAACGTTAAAACGAGCAAGCCGTCAACGATTTTCATTTCGATGAGCGAATGCTTTATAGAAGGGGTAGTTTTCTGAATTTTATGAATTATGTGATAATAGTGACAGAGCATATTAAAAATTGCTTGTTTCGTGACTTCTGTGGCTTTTCTATGTAAAAATCAATGTAAACTCAAAATCTAGAGCACTTAATAAGCCTTACCGAAATCATATATAAAAACTCATATATTATATTTCTAAAACAAAGTGGCGAGAAGTTTTTTTTACAATTTATTTTTGTTTTCGTTCATCGAAATCTGTAGGATTTGTATTTAAAATTGTGGGTAACGCAAATCGTAATTCGTAATCTCCCCGGCATATTATTTTCAGGTTATTTTTAGATTTAATTTTATTGTTGCAGTTTTAATGTAGTCACAATAGGCTATCCCGAGTCGCACAGGTAATACGTTGCCCGTCTCTAATTTTTATTGCTAAATATTTAACGTACAAAGCTCACTGTTTGTATACCTCTAAGAGCTCTTCTATTTTTATTCGTGTTTCCGTAAATTATGACTTAAATATATACGATAAGTCGTTTCCATCGAGTAACTCGGTGCTGTATCCATGACGAGCACTCTTCTCTTCCATATTTGCACTCTCTTAACACATACATACCAAATTCAACTTAACCCGACCGCAGAAGTCAACACAACTCCTGTTTCCATGAGCGCCTGAGTTAAAAGCCGGCTTCAACTCTACATGGAAGGGATAGCCTGCATTCAAGACTTCGATATGTGTGGCTATAAATTAAATGTATTGAAAAAAAGACATGTTTTATAAACACATAAAGCCGTGTCAAAGAGGATATATTTATTATCTAAATTCTGTTAGTAATTAGGGTTAATATTCCCATTCGGGAAGAACTAGTTGAATTATGTATTTCCTCAATTTCTTTTAACGGCTCACATATTACTGAAACTATTGTCGACATTACTATCTTTTTCTTTTACTTCCCGTTGATGAAATTTATGGTAGATTTTTCTTTAAGTAAAACATATTCATAAGTTCTTATTTCTTGCGTCGATCTATTAAAAAGTGGGGGTTTCGCTCGGCAGTTCTGATCAGATAGTCTAACAAATAGATGAACAGTTAATAATGTAAAAGCTATAGTTTTTATCTTGATTTGAAAGAATCCGTAAAATGCCATAGTTTTACAAAGTAGTAAATAGAGAGGGCAGTTTGTAGATTTACAAAGTAATAGGCAGAAAAGTAGTTATTAGTTTTCAAAAATAATAAATAGACACATAAGTTATTCAGGTTCACTGGTTCACTAAATAAAACTTAAGGAATTACATACAAAGCGTTAAAAATAGATACCTCTTGAAATTGTTTTTTTTATATTCATATTATTCATTAGATCTTTATTAGATATGTAGATTTTTTTACAAAAATTAATTATGTTTTGTAGTTATTTATCAAATGCCGTTTCATAGGCCTACATCATAACTGTTGTATGTAAAAAAGTTGAAAAAAAGTTCACAAAATATACGTAGACAAGAATCCATGTCTATCGAGCTAAATGTTTTAAGTTTGTAAAAAATAACAAATTTCCGATATTTTACATTCAATGAAACAATGTTAAACATTTCAGTCTTTAATGACATAAAATTACTGTTGAACAAATTAAGAAATTCGTTTGACAAACTATAGCGTAAATGATTTTGAAGATTTAAAAAAAGAAGTATCCAAGAAAATTGAAAATTGTTCAAGTTATTGAGTTTGAATTTGATATCAAAAAGCTAATTTTGAGAAAAACGTCCACGTCCACCGAAATTTAAAAGGAAGTTCTTGCTCTTATATACAATCTTATGTACGTTTAACGTTTCCTTCAAATGTAGCAATGTAGTATTCTTACGTGTTTAGATTTTATTTACATTTATTCCTTTATTTATTTTCAATATTTTTATAATATATATTCTAATTTATAACAAAGTCGGCACGAAAATTGGATAACTTATTTAGACTTTGATATGGCATAACAAAGGCTTCGCAAACTTCTGTTATATCGTGTAAATACAATCGAGAGCGAATTCCTTTTGAGCAACGTAAGTTGCTTATTTTAAATTGTTTAATTTTGATTATGAATATGAGTATATATATAAGCGTAGATCTAAATGTTTGTCGATTTGTTTTTTTTTTTCTTTGAATACATAACTATGGTCTATGGGGTATGACCTTTATAAAGTGCAGAAATGCATTTTTAAAGTTATGGTAAAAAATGTCGAAATGGATTATTGTGATTGCTTATAGAAGAGCAATACTTTATCATCCATTTTCAATTTACTTAATTCAAAGTAAAGACAAGTTTTGCCATTATTATTCAGATGTTTTATTTAATCAACACACGATGATATAAATTATTGTAGTTTACTTACAAAGTGTAACATTTTCAAACAAAACCTTTTAAAATATTTGCACCTATATTTTGTCTCCCTTTGTTGCTTTAAAAATGTTGCACTTTGTTTACAATGCACGGATAATATAAATTACAAAAAAGCTTTAATTATTTTATCACAGTTAAAAAAATTTGAATTTTGAAAATTAAAAACGATCTTATATTTAAAATTCGCTCGCACCAACTAAGTAAGAAATGAAAGTTAATGGTTGTGTGAAAAAACATAGCAAATTTCATGTCCTTACCCTCTACGGTTGTTCAAACGCTTACTTTTTCTTTTTAAGCTTCTTGGCATTAGCATACAAACGGAAGAAATACTCATCTTTTCGCAATAACTTCGCTCGCGCGTATGAAGAGATATCAGCATCCATGTTATGCTCTCTAAGCCAAGAAGATGTATTTTGTGATGAACGTGAACGCTCTGTTCTTGGTTCATCTGGCAAGTCTTCTCCTAATTTAAAAATATTATATATTTATATACCATATAACCGAATCGGAAAAACAATTTGCCAAACCTGTTGCTTCAACTTTATACGGTTCGTCAGATTCTAAAGGTTCGCTAAGCCCAATTTCATTTCTTGCGAAGATCCTTATTAGATATTCATGGTCGTCCTGCAAGTCCTTGATTCGGAATTGTTGAACATCAGGTGGCACCCGTCCAACTTCAATCCACATTGTTTTCTTAATATCTCGAATGGCAATATTGTACCCAAGCAGTGGCGCACCTCCATCTGATTCGGGTATACCCCATTCGAGGGTACTAACGTTATGCGCTATCGCTCTAATTTCCAAGGGAGCAGTTGGTGGAGAAGGAACGGCTAAAATGGAGAAAACATGACATTAACATTGTTTTATACTTTAAATGGTGCGAAAGGTTGACTTACTGGCATGAGTTTTCAATACAATATTTTCAGTAACTGCAGGAGGACTTAAACCCACGGAATTTTCAGCAAATACCCTGAATGTATATTCACTCTTCTCTTTGAGATTGTCTATTTTGTATTGTAAGCAGTATGCATCTAGCGTAACTACCTTTGTCCATTTCGTTGAAGTGGAACTCTTCTTTTCTACGACGTATCCTATAAGAAATTTTTTTAAATTAGTCAATTATAGATCAGAATATTCATTGTAGCTATACCTGTAATTTCAGAGCCACCATTGTTTGCCGGAACTTCCCAGTCCAAAGTAACACTCCTGCTTGTAACGTCTGGCGCTCTAAGATTTTGCGGCGCCGATGGTGGAGCTAGAGAAATATTGAACCGGTTAGTGTCTCCTTTGTACTTTAATTTCTTTAACTTACAGAGATCTTCGCCGGCCCTAACTTTTATAGCATAAAAGCAGAATTATTTGTTATTAGCATTAGTGAAGCACATTTTGTTTAAGCTGCATATAAAACTAAAAGTACTTACTTAATCTTCGTCCGGCAATTATCTTATCATCCGGTTCTAGAGGATCACTAGTTCCAGCTTCATTTCTAGCATATATTCTAAATTGGTATGCAGTGTCTTTTTTAACGTTGTTCACTTCTATATAGGTGGTGTTTCCAGCTGTTGTGCCAAGTAACACAAATTCCTTCTTTGTAGTTTCTGTGATTTCGACGATGTATTCGATTATTTTTGTTCCACCATCTTTCTCAGAAGGTTGCCAAGACAGAACAAATGAATTCTCTGTCATGCCGGATACTTCCAAAGGAGCTTGTGGTGGTGATGGCTTGTCTGAATAGAAAAAATAATTATGTAGGATAGATGATATGAAAAAATATTAAAAATCTTACCATATTTCTTTTTAATTGTTACTGGTTCACTTTCAGCTGGTTCGGATTCACCAATTGGATTTGCGGCTGTAACGCGGAACATGTACTGAGCATTTTCGCTTAATTTTTGTACACAGAATGAAGTTATGCTTTTGTCCACATCTGAAACCTTAATCCAGACCAAGTTCGTCGGATCACATTTTTCTAAAGTGTATTTGATAATTTCTAGACCACCATCATCTTTTGGTGGTTCCCATTCTAGAACTACTGCGTCCTTCTTTTGCTCCTTTACTTCAATGGAGTTTGGTCTACTCGGTCTATCTATTACTTTTAGAGTTAATTCTACGAATGTTGATCCGGCAGTATTTTCAGCTTGTACTTTGTACTTTCCTGAATCTTCTCTTGTAACATTAGAAATGAAAATTCTTGTTGTAGTCGTTGTTGTTTCAGTTGTAATTCTCTCGGTAGTTTTAATCGTTGTTGTCTCTTTGAACCAGGTAATCTTTGGTTTTGGATAACCCTTTATGGCTCCATTAATATCAAAGTTGGAACCAGTTCTCAAAGTTTGCGAGAAGAAGCTTTCGTCTATTGTTATTACCGGCTTTTCCTTTATAACTACTTTACTTGAAGTTTCAGTCTTTCCTAATTCATTTACGGCCTCGCATGTATAGGTTGCTTCCGTATCTTCAGTCGTTCTTTCAATGACACATTTTGCAACTCTATTCTCGTATGTCATCGTAGTGGTTGTGAATACTTTGCCATTCTTATACCAAGTAACTGTAGGCGCTGGTACACCACCAAATACGCACGAAAGCGTAAGTTTTTTGTTTAGCTCGGAGGTAACATCTTGAAGACCCTCTTGTACGGTTGGAGCTTCTTTCTTTTCCTCTGGAGCAATCTTTATCGTCGGTGAAAGGGGCGATGGCGGACTTGGACCAACTTTATTGATGGCTATACTTCTAAACACATATTCTGACTCTTTCTTTAGTTTTGTAATGGTATAAGTGGTGTCTTTGATCTTAGTTATTTTAGTCCACCTTAACGGGAAATAAAGAAATTAAATCATGTCTAGATAATAGCAATGTTAAACAATTTACTTAGTTTCCTTAACATCTTTGTACTCGAGCACGTACTCCTCAATTTCTTCGTTACCATCATCTTCGGGAGCACGCCAGTATAACGTTAAAGAGTCGTGCATAATATCCAGTGGTTCTGGACTGCCTGGAGCTGACGGTGGTCCTATAAGGTTTAAATTTTAATTATAAACTGAATAAAAGTAATGTTTCAAAATGTACGTGTAATAATTAAATGCAAATAAGCCTCGGCATCTCCACAAGGATTCACCAATTTAACTGTATAGTCTCCTGCGTCTTCTTCTACCACTTTCCTAATTGTCAAACTAGCAGATTGTTCTTCAATCTTTGGTTCAGTCTTTTTCGTTTTCTTAATAACGGTTTTGTCAACGGTCCAAGTAGCTTCAGGTTGAGGAGTGCCAGTGTACTTAATGGTAAAGGTAACATCGTCTTCTTTCTTAACTTTGTAGGTTTGGTCCTTATCTGATAAAATTACTGGTGGGGTCTGGATTTCTGTTCAATAAAAGACGTGTTAGTTAAATATTCCTTAGATTAATATATTGGAAACTAACCTTGTACTCTCAGCTTAGATTGAGTTGTAACGTTTCTTGCTGAGCAGCTATATGCGGCTTCATCATCCTCATCGACTTTACGAACCACTAATTTCCTAATAGTCTTTTCGACAAAAATTTCATATTTTGAACCGGGAGCCAATTTTTTCCCATTTTTATACCATGTTAATTCAACATCAGGTTGGGAAAGTTCGACGGTAAACTCGGCATCTGTTGATTTTGTAGCCAAAGTAATTTCAGGCAATTTCAATGTAAATTCAACCATGGGTTCTTCAACAGTTAGTTTTGCTTTTGATACTTTATCTCCAACTTGGCAAGAATACTCGCCAGCATCTTCAGGTTTGGTGTCGTATATTTTAAGTTTCTGCCGCTTGCCGTCGATACCTAGTTGAATATGTTCGGAGAATTTCAGCTCTTTACCATTTTTGAACCATTTGGCCAAAGCATCGCCCTTTGTAAGTTCAATTTCAAATGTTGCCTTCTCACCCTTTGTTACTGTGACATCTTTCATGTGCTTAATGATTTCTGGTGGTAGTTCAATTACAGTTAGTTCTGCGGTACACTCTTGGTCATCAAGGACACAAGTGTATTCTCCTTCATCATGAATAGAGGCATCGCGCACAAGAAGTTTTCTTACTTTACCTTGTTTAATGTATTCAATCTTCTCTGGCTTATCTTCTGGTATTATCTTGACACCCTCTTTAAGCCAGACCACATCAGCAGTATCTGAAGTTATCTCAACTTCAAGATAAGCCGTTTCCTTCTCCGTGACTTCATAGTCCTCAAGCTGTCGAATAAATTCTGGTTTACGTTCCAAAACTTCGACCGTTGATTCGGTCTCTTTTCCTTTAACTGTACATTTGTATGTACCAGCATCTCGGAGCGCGGTGTTTTTGATAATCAATTTGTGTGTCTTGCCTTCTTCTACAACAACGCGATGATCCATACCGCTTAATTCCTTATTGTTGTGGAACCATTTTGTCGATACAATATGCGAAGTTTCACATTCCAAAGTTAGAGATTGAGTTTCTTCGATGCTAATGTTTTTCTTTAGCTTCTTAGTAAAAGTGACTTTATCAACTTCTACAATAACTCTAGCGCCATGTGATGCTTTACCGACAGGATTACTAGCTATGCATTTATAATCACCAGAATCCGTATCTGGATTTGCTTTTTCAATAGTAAGCTCAATATTTTCGCCATCATAAGATTGTTTAACCCTGTCAGATGGGTGCAAGGGAGCGTTATTGAAAAGCCAACTTACTTCTGGAATTGGATCTCCAGTTACTTTAGCAGGAAGCCTTATGGTTCCATTTTGAGGAACAGATTGTTCTTCAAAACGTTCAACAAACATTGGCGGTTCTGCATTTCCACCAATTGCTTCTGCAATAAATTATTGAAATCTTATTTAACTTTGATTCTCATAAAATTATAATACATAGAAATAAAAAGGGAAGGGTCATGTATAATAAACAATAAATAACACTGTTATTACAGCCAAAGGTGTCAAAGGAACAGTTAATTAATTGAAAGTAATTTAAAAATAATAATACCTTCGATTGTAAGATACGCAGATGTTTCAACAGATCCCATTGGATTGACCGCCTTTACAGTATATTCACCCTTTTCAGCTAGAGTAGGAGAAATCAAGGTTAACGTATGTGTATCTTTGTCAGACTTAATAATGCCTTTCATTGGTTTTCCATCTTTATACCAAGTAACTTTTGGTGTTGGGTTTCCAACGATTTGCGTACTAAGTACAGCGCTTTCTCCTTCTCTAATTACCATGTTCTTTAATGGTTCAAGGACTTGTGGTGGTTCTTTTTCACCAGTATTAACTTTGAGTGTGATTGGCAACTTCGATTCCCCTTCTCTATTCCGAGCTATTACTTCGTAGGTGCCTTGTTGTGACCTGTGCACCTTTGTTATGTGAATCACACTGCAGTACATGTGCATATCAGACTCAGTTACAACTTTAACATTCTTTTCGGAAATGATTTCTTCTCCATTAAATGTCCATATAACATCGGGTTCTGGAACAGCAACTAATCGGCATTCTAAAATAACATTGCTCCCTTCGTCAACGCATTGCGCTCTTGGTTTTTTAGAGAATGTTGGCGGTATGCCTTCAAGAATGTCTGCGAGAGATGATTCACGGGATAGACTTCTTCTTGAAAGACCAGTAGCATCGGATCCATGATCTGACAGTGGTGTTTCAACAATAAGTTCTGTTGTGCTAGACGCGTAACCGGCTGTATTTTTGGCTACACAAGTGAATGTCCCAGCATCTTCAGGAAATACTTCACGAATAATGAGTGTTGCTACATTATCATCGTCGTAATACATTTGGAAATCTTGTGATGGTTTAATGATAGCTGTTTGTCTAAACCATGTGATCTGTGGTCGTGGAATTCCTTCAACCTTACATTCAAATTGAACAGTGTAACCATCAGGAGTTTGGATTGGTTGGAGTTTTTCAATGAATCTTGGGGCCAGCGTTTTCTCATCAGGAGCAGGTCCTTTTGTTATTCACAAAACATCATTTAGACAACCACTGACATAAATTAATATAAATGATAACACTTACTTTCAAAGACGGGCAATTTATCGATTTTCTCATTAAGTTTTTTCTGCACGTAGTTGGTATAATTCTCAGAGTCCATAAGGTATTGAGATGGTACCCATCCCTGTTCCTCAGTGAGATGTTTCTTCACAAACCACCAATCTTCGTTGTGGCGTCCAATGACATGAACCTTTTCGCCTTCTACCAGATTAATTGCTTCATCATTATCCGCAATGTATGTGCATATTGAGTACATGACATCCTCTTCATCGGATTCTGTAAGTAAGGAACATTGATTTTATGGTTTAAATTTATGAAGTTTAACGTAATGAGCATTAACATTATAATCTAGAAAATTTGTTTGCTTGCTCGTTGTATATAATTGACAGGGAAACAGGATAGTTTTCATCTTGAATATCAAAGCGAATGAGGCAACCAATCACCAATGGCATATGGTATAAAACCACGATGTGATATGATACAGTGTTTGCTTTAACTACTTTTTTTGTTTATATTTTTTATGAATGAAGCTGTGGGGCTTCGGCTGGTATTAAAATAACTTGCTGAATCAAAGAACATATTTAACTAATGTATAAACGTCGATAACTTTAACTTACCTTCAATATGCATTTCCTTCTTAAGACTTAGTGAGGCTTCTTCTGCAAGTATAATAAAAAAAATATTAGTACATTTCTCAAATATTTTCTTTAAAAATTAGAATATGGTCATGCATTAATTATGTTCGTAAAATGTATTATTATTTGGGTAATATTATATGCTTTATTTTGTTTAGGAATATTGTGCGTTATCTATAGATAGATATAAATTGTATAATATATAATCTTAAGACTATATTAGTAGTAAAATTACCTCGCAATCGCTCTGTTACCATATAAGCATAATATTTTTAATATTGTAAACTGAAGACGAAATAAGCAAAATAAAGTAAAAGTAAGCAAAAATCTTAAGTGATAAATATTTTTAAATCCAAAAACAATCCCATAACAACCTTGTACGTATGTCGTAGATGGTTTCCTCTTCTTTTTGAATGTTAAAGAATCTTCATCATAAGTGACAGAGTCGTCGCGTTTTTTCTTCCTAAAGCCGATAAGGATTTCTTCCTCGTCCTCGTGTTGAACTGAATAACGTTGTTTTGGTTTTTTCGGTTTTAATTTAAACTCAACAGTTTCAGGAGGTAGTTCTTCTGGTTCAAAGTATTCGTCTGGTTCTTCGACGTCATACATCGTATCTTCACCTTCGCTGTCGTCAATGACTTCTTCAATAATAGGCCCTTGTCCATCGTCAATTTCCTGAACTATTCTAATTTGTGCCTCACTAGCCTCTTCTGAGTAAGTTTTTGGCTTTTGAGGTGGTTTAATTTTAACCTTACCAGACATCGATATCTCCTCTTCAGCATAAGAATCCAAAGCAATTTTGAACTCCTGTTCAATATCTTCTTTCGTTTGAACAGTCTTTGGTCTAAAAGTAACATTTTCTACATCTGTATATTCTGGAATGTCTGGACGGGATGGTCTCTTTGTTTTCTTCAGTTTTTTAATGGTGTAATCTTGTTCATGTTCTTCTATTTGATAAGGCTTCTTAGGCTTGGGTGCTTTAGTAATTACAAATTCTTCGATGTCTTCACCTTCTTCATATTCCTCTTCTAATCTCTTTATTTTTAATTCAGCGCTAGCTTCATCTTCTGTTTTGGGTCTAGGCGGCCGTTTCTTTGTAACAGTAGCTTCTCCTTCGACATCTTCTGTTTTTTGTTTACGTCGAGGGAACGCAACATTAACTTCTTCTTCCTCAAGGTCAATTATAGAAGGACGTGGCTTTTGTGATTTGGAAATGACAAACTCTTCTACTTCTTCTCCCTCATCATATTCTTCTTCTAGCCTCGTTATCTTTAATTCAGCGCTAGCTTGGTCTTCGGTTTTTGGTCGCGGTAGCCGTTTCTTTGTAACAGTTGCTTCCCCCTCGACATCTTCTGTTCTTTGTTTTCTTCTGGGGAAAGTAACGCTAACTTCTTCTTCTTCAAGATCAACAATAGATGGCCGTGGTTTTCCTGGCCTCTTTATAATTGCTTCTTCAATAATTTCTTCTTCTATCTGTGGTTCAGGCTCTTTCTCCACAATTTTTTGGATAAGCAACTCATCAGCTGCTTCTTCTGTTTTCTTTGGTTTAGGTTTTTTCTTTTTAATTGTGACTTCTTCAGCCGATTCCTCAGTAACCTGTATAGGTTTTTCTTTCAGAATTGTATATTCGGCTGTGATTTCTTCTTCTTTAGATACTATAGGTTTTTTCTTCTTTGGTTTTATAGTGAAATCTTCGACTTGTTCTTCTGGTAATTCTTCTGGCTTTCTTATCGTTATTTTAGCTTCTTCAACTTCTTCCGTTACTGGTTTTGGTTTCTTTAGTTGTTTTATGGTTACTTCTTCTTGTTCTTCTACAGGTTTTTCAATATCTTTAAGTATTACTTTAGCCTGTACCTCTTTCTCTTGTGGTTTTCTTGGTTTCAAAATAACTTCCTCAGGTTTTTCTTCTGGCTTTTCTTCTGGCTTCTCTTCTGGCTTCTCTTTTGGCTTCTCTTTTGGCTTTTCTCCTGGCTTTTCCTCTGGTTTTGTTTCTGGTTTTTCTTCTATTTTCTTTGGCTTTTCTTCAGGTCTTACTTCTTCTTCTTCTTCAATAATTATTTCTTGTATTTTTTCTTGTTCCACTTGTTCTTCTATCTTTACATGTAATTCAGCCTTTTCTTCATCTACCGTTGTTTTCTTTGGCTTCTTTTTCTTTATACTAATTTCCTCGGAAACTTCTTCCTTGGGTTTCTTCGGTTTCAAGCTAACTTCAACTTCTACATCTTCTGGCTTTTCAACTTTTGGAGCCTTCTTCTTTATCGTAAATTCTTCTACAGGTTCTTCAACAGATTCTCCTTTTTTCAAAGTGATCTCATATTCAGCCTCTTCGGTTTTTAATTTAGGTTTCTTTTCTTTTGCCAAAGTTACTTCTTCGGCCACTTCCTCCACTGGTTCTTTAGGTCGCAACGTTATTGCAATTTCTTCTTCTACTTCTTCTTTTTCTTTTGGTTTTTTCTTGATAGCCTTTTTGATTACAACTTCTTCAGCATCTTCCTTTACTGGCTCCTCTTTTCTTATAGTCACTTTGTACTCAAGTTGTTGTTCTTCTGGTTTTTCTTCAGGTATTTTTTCTGTTTGTTTTTTCTTTACAATCACTTCTTCTGCCTTTTCTTCAATTTTTTCCGGTTTTTCTTTTATAGTAATTTCAAATTTGACTTCTTCTTCCGTTACTTCGGGTTCTTTTTTCTTCTTTATATGGAGTTCTTCCACAGGCTCTTCCTTTGCTTTTTCCGGAATCAATTTAACTTCGGCAACTTCCTCAATTTCAGTTTCTGGTTCCTTTGGTGTTTTCTTCTTCGGTTTTTTCACAGTTATTTCTGTTATTTTTTGTTTTGGCACTTCTTCTGGCTTTTCACCTATTTCTTCAATAGTAACCACTTCTTCTGGTTGCATAGGTTCCTTTAATGTTATTTTGAATTCTGCTTGTTCTTCTTCCGTCTTAGGTTCTTTTGGTTTAGCTGGAAGTTTAATTAGTTCTTCTACTTTTTCTTCAGGTCTTTTAGGCTTTAAAGTAATCGCAACTTCAATTTCTTCAGGTTCTTCTACATGCACAGCCTTAGGTTTTTTCTTCAAACTGACAACTTCAACTTCTTCTTCTTTAGATTCTTCTTTTTGTTTGGGTTTCTTTTTCTTAATTGAAAAAGTGCTTTCCTCTATTTCTTCTTTTACTACGCTTTCCTTTAATTTTATTTCGTACGATATATCTTCGGACTCTTCTTGCTTTTTCTCTTCCTCTTTTAGTTTGGGAATAGTTATTTGCTTCAAATCTTCAGGTTTTTCTTCTTTCACCTTCACTTCTTCCTGCATTTTTTTGACTGGTTCTTCTTTAGGTTCTTTTATTTTTATTTGGTATTCCTCTATTTTCTCCTCCGGGACTTTTTTCTCAATCCTAACTTTCTCTTCCCTGTCTTCTTTCTTCAATTCTTGTGGTTTTTCTTCAATTGTTTTGAATTCTTCTAGTTTTTCCTCTTCTTCCGTAGTGGGTTCTATAACTTTAATTTCATACTTTTCTTCCTTTTCTTTCGGCCGTTTATCTTTTATTTGAATCTTCTCTTCTTTTTTGACATCTTTTGGCTTTTCTTCCAGAGGTTTTTCTTCCAGAACAACAACCTTTTCGGGAATTTCTTTTTCCTTAGGAACTTCTTCTTTTACTTTAATTTCGTATTTATCCTCCTCTTCTTTTGGTGCTTTCTTTTTTATTTTGATTTTTTCTTTTTTCTCTTCTTCAACCACTTGTTCTTCAATAGGTTGTTCTTCTTTGACTTCGATTTGTTTCGGGATTTCCTCTCCTTGAGGTGCTTCTTTTATTTTTATTTTGTATTCTTCTGTAATTTCTCTAGGCTTATCTTCTTTAATTTCAATCTTCTTTTCTTTTATTTCCTTTGGTTTTTCCTCTGTCTTTGGCTTTTCTTCCTCAAGCTTAACAGCTTGAGTGACTTCTTTTTCTTCTTTTGGTGCTTCTTCCTTAACTTTAATTTCATATGTTTTGTCGTCCCGTTTTTTTGTCTTCTTCTTTACTATAACTTGTTTTTCTTCTTCAACTTCCTCTATTACAGTTTCTTTAGGTGCTTTCTCGGTTATTGTAATAATTGCTTCAACTTCTTCTTCTTCTTTTGGTATATGCTCTTTCAATTTGATTTCAAACTGCTCTTCAGAAACGACTGGCTTTTTCTTAGGTTTTACAACAATTTCATGAACTTCTTTAGTTTCAACCTTTTCTTCTGGAAGGATTTCGGACAATTTGATTTTGTACTCTTCTGGCTTTTCTTCTTCAAGTGGTTCTTCCTCCTTTTGAACTACTTTCTCTTCCTCAACTTCTTCTGGCTTACGCAATTTCTTTTTCGGAGTTTTTTCCTTCGTTTTGGTTTCATACTCTTTCTCTTCTTCTTCTGGTTTCTCCTCAGTTATTTGGACTTCTTCTTCCTTTGCTATTTCTTCTATTTGGTCCTCCCTTACTTTGACGTGTAATTGCGCTTCTATATCTTCCTGAGCGACTTCTTTGGGTTTCCGTTTCTTTATTGTAACCTTTTCTTCCGGCTCTTCTTTTGGTTTTGGAGCTTTGAATTTCACCTCAATTTCTGCCACATCTTCATACTTTTCTGGCTTCTTCTTGATTTCGAAGGTTTGCACAATTTCTTCTTGTGTTTCTGGTACTTCTTCTTTGGCAAGTTCTACAAATTTGACTGTAAACTCTTCTGGAGCTTCCTCTTTTTTCTTTTCCGTTTTCTTTTTCTTTCTTACTATTTCAACAATTTCTTTTTCCTCTACAATTGGCTTACCTTCTATGTCTTTCACATGTACTTGGAATTCTGTTGTAGCATCAAGATCTTCTATTTTGATAACTTGTTCTGGAATTGGTTTAATTTCCTCCTGTTTTTCTAGTATAGGCTCTTCTGGTATTTCTTCCTTTAAGGTTATTTTATATTCTTTCTCTTTCTTCTTGGGCTCTTTCTTTGTAACTTCTTCTATTTTAAGTGGTTTCTCTTCAGGTTTCTCTTCAGGCTTTTCTTCTACTTGTGTAACGACTTCTTCTACTGCGACAACATTTTCTTTGATCTCAGGTTTCTCCTTTTCTTTAGGTTTAGTTTTGATTTTTGTTTTCTTTTTCAATTCCACTTCCTTCTCTGATGATTTTGGTTTTTCTTCAGGGACTTCTGGTATCTCCTCCTTGCTAAGTTCTTCCTCTGGTTTTGGTTTTTCGAAAGGTTTAAGTTTAATTTCTGGAACTTCCTCATCTGGTCGTTCTTTTTGTGGAATTCTGAATTTAATTTTTTCTTCTGGTTGTTCTTCGGGTTGTTTCGGAATACCGGGTATAATAGCCACTTCAGGTGCCTCTTCCTCTAATTTTGGTTTCTCTTTTCGTTTGTATTTTGTTTTCTTATCCTCTTTATCCTTCTCTGGGAATTCTGGCTTTTCAAATTCTTGGAGTTTTTCGTGTGGATACTCCTCCCTTGGAAATTCTAATGGTTCAAATGGTTCCACTTTGAAGTCTCGCTCTTCAGGTATCTCTGCCTCCTCCGACTTCTCTTTTTCAACTTTTTTGGGCTTTTTCTCAACTTCTTCTTCCTCTGGTTTTGTCTTTAAGGGTATCTTCTTCAATTTAATATCTTCAGGAGACTCCTCTTCCAGAGGTTTCTTTTTACCCTTTCCAATCGGTAATTTAGAAATTTCTTCTCCCTTTTCTTCAGGTGCTTTCTTTCCTGGAGCTTTATATGGCTTGCTTTCTTCTTCTTCTTCTGAACTGCTTACATATTTTTCATATTTTTCTAATTCTGGTTGTTCTAAATCACCCTTTGGTCTCTTTATATGTTTGAATTTCTTTGTTTTAAATTTAAGATTTTCTTCAGCTTCTTCCACATTTCTGGAAAGTTCTCCTTTACCTTTAATGGCACCGATATTGGAAAATGTCGGAAGTTCTGCGATTGGAGGATAGTCTACAAGTACTATTCTGCTCTTCAAATTGAATTTTATAAGCTTTTCCTCTGTAAGCTTTTCTTTTGGCTTTTTCGATGGCCTAAGTTTTATAAGTTGAGGGATTTCTGATTTTTCGACAATAACTAATTTTGTAGGCTTTTGTTCTTTTCGCTCTATCTTTATAGGTACAAGATCTTCTTTGGGTTTCTCTTTTTTTGGCTTCTTTTCAAATTCTACCTTTTCATATATTTCAAGTTCAGTTTTAGGAATTTCTTGTTCCAACAATGCTTGTATAATATCATCGTGTTCGTCTTTCTTTTTCGGTTTCTTCTTTTTCTTAATTTTAATTTCTCTGATTTCTTCAACGATTTCCCCGGTCTTATCCTCCTTTTCTGGAACACTTTCCTCCGACAATTGTGGAGACAATTCCTTTACAATAATCTCCTGTGGCTTTTCCTCTTCCGGCTTGTGTTCTTTTATAGAAATAAGTTTCTCTGGTTTTCCTTCCTCAATCTTTACCTTTATTTTATATTCCTCAAATGTTTCCTCTACTTTTTCGCCTTAAAGAAGTAAACCGAATTAATGACAAATTATAATAATAATAATAATAATAATAATAACAAAGTATTAAAAATGGTGTATTTTGCTTTCCACCATGTGATAGTGTTAAGTCGGAGTGGATGAAGTAAATTCATTAATATAAAATTGTATTACCAGTTTAATACTTGTTATGTGTAATTCTTCATATTGCTAAAGATACATATTCTAAAGCATCAATGGCAATTTAATGTGTCAAAAATGTAGTGATAAGATAAAGAATATATATGGATCTTTGTTTGTTTTTTAAACTAGAGGGATCAAAGGTATTCAAGGTTTTATATATTCTTTTAAATGAAAGTAGTATTAGTAATGGGAACGACATATTTGGTATACTAAAGTGAAAAATAAATAGGATTAATATTAGTGCTCGTTGTAAAATGAGCATATGAATAAATCTCTTGAAGAAAAATGAAGACTTACTTGTGGTTGTTTCATGTGGGGTTTCTTTGGATATTTCTTGTGGTGTTTCTTTTGGAGTTTTTTGTTTTGTTTTTTTAATAGGTTTTTGTTCTTCCGGTTTGTGCTGTTCTTGTTTTGTTTGTGAAATTTCGGTTACAGTTATATCATGTGTTTCGGGGACGATTTCTTCTTGAACCTCTTCTTTAACTTTCTCTGGGGCTTTTTTCTTTTTCGGCTTAACCTTCTCAACAGTCTCCTCTTTTGGTTTTTCTAATGGAACATCAATTTTCTCATACTTTTCAAGTTCAGTTTTAGGAATCTCCTGTTCGATAAGACTTTGGATATATTCATCAATATCATCTTTTTTGACTTTTTTAAGAGTTTTCTTTTTCACGGGCTTGACTTCTTCAGGCGTTTTTTCGGTAACTTCCGGTACTTCTAATGTAGTGACTGTTACTTCGAATTCAGGTTTGTCTTCTTCCTTGACGGTAACAATCTCGATAATTTCTTCTTTCGGACCCTTCTG